>JAMKCH010079761.1:0-66138 GCA_023653785.1 Ophioderma brevispina
ATCACTTAAATTTGTGATTAGATTAGAACCCACAGCTCATCCTTTGTTAAAACGAATTGACCCTTGAGGTGGCAACTTAACTACAATTTTGAGCCAATCTTGATCAATGTCCTGCAAATCTTGGATAAAATCTTGTAAATAAACTTGATCTTGAGCATTCATGACTTTTCTTGTATATCATCATCAGGGCTTGGTCAGGGTTGGTCAGGCTTGGCCAAGAATTGAACAGTACCAAATTATATTTTGATAGGCATAAAGGCAACGGTGTAACTCGTCTCCTAAAACAATACATTTTTGGTTCAAATTTTAGTGTATTATTAATTAATGTCCTGTGGAAATTCACAAAACGGGGCAACGGTCTCCCTTTTTGCCTGCTTTTTGTAATAAAAGGTCCAATATTTAAGAAATTGTGACAAGAAAGTGCACTTTTTTATTTTTTTTATTTTTTTTATTTTTTTTATTTTTTTTAATTTCCACTTTTACCAAAAAGGTCCTCGCACTTTTTCGAAGACCTGCACCCCCCAAAAAAAAAATAAATCCTGCATACGGCCTTGTTCATAGTTCTTAACAGCTGCGTATGATAAGTCCTTCATCTTGTAAAACAACTGCCTCAGCATCAGGGTCTTCACTGATGTCGGGCTTGTCAGGTTTGTGATGCTGCTCATCCGGACTGATCATTCGTCCTGGAGACATCGTTGCGGTGTAGTGGAGGGCGCCGGCTTTGGGGCGGTGTCCCTCTTGGTTCTGTCCTGGCGCCCAGTCTTTTCCAACATTTGCGTCTCAGATGTGCCAAGGGAGATTGTTCGCTGTGCTCCTGCGCCGATGATACGGCACTTGGAATGGCTGCTGGGGCAATTCCTTCCACCCGATGGCAACGTGTTCATCTGGCAAGTCGGAACGGTGGCAAAAAGAGAACTTAACATCCCTCTAAATAGAGATGGGCTGTCCCGCATGGTCCACACCGGGATGCCTTGGGCGTCACTGATGGGTACCGCAGCCTTAGGGGGCTTTCAATCAATCACCAAGGCAGTCGCTGCCTAGAGCGGCCCGTGTCGGTTTCCTCACGGGGCTCGCGGGGCTGGTGTGGTTCGTCTTTTCGGCGCTGTATACACCGGCTGTTGCTTTGGCATGCGCGGCGCTGCAGTGCACTGCACCTGTGTGGAGTCCCTGTGTGCACTCACATGGGTTTGATGTCATTCTGAATGTTGTAAATTAGTGGTTGCCTTTTGGGAAACTATAGAATACCTCTTTTTCTGGCAATCTCCCTTAGGAGGAACTTTAGATGATCAAGCTCGTCAAGAGGTGTGATTAACCTGGTGGCCTAGTTCCACCACCAACACCTTCGTGGATCAGAGAGTTCCACAAAATTGCTTTGCTGCCCAGTCCATGATGCTGCAGTCCCGGTATCCCTGTCGATATCCTGGATCGATGACAGATAGTCTGAGCGGTGGTTTGCCTCTGCTTGGACCTAAGCGGTTTGTGGACAGCCCATCTATAAGTAAGCCCGGGGGCTATGACCTTGGTGGGAGGGCATGAGTCGACCTCGGCAGACTCAGAGCTGGAATTGGCCGTACAAACTTTCCTTCGCATGGTCGCTTGGGTGGGACTTGTCACCGGGCTGCTATTGTGGAGAGCCATGGGCCACTGGCCACAACATTGGATGACTGTGAGGTCTATAATCCCCGGGAGGAGTCCCGGGCATGATCACCGGGGTGAGCTGTCGGCTGGTGGGGACGGATCTTCCACGGTGATTTTGGACTTACACGACAAATGAACGCACCTGCGCTCTCATTGGCCCTAATTTATCTTATTATTTCCACACAGGTCCTACTATATCGTAATGATCTTGGGTACCTTTCAAGTTGCAGTATTTAAATATTAATGGGCAACTGTCACAATCATAGAATAAAATGATTTTTTTCTACTTTATTCTTGTTGTCTTTTGAGCACTTCATGACCATTCTCTTTTCACAATTGAAATCTTACACTAGTGCTGACTTCATCCCCAGTCCTTCTCCTTTTTCCTCTCTTTTATTTCATTTTTAGTTTACCACTTTGAATCTTCACAATAATTTCAGGCATAGAAGGGGGAATCTGTCACATCTCTGGAATGGTTGAATAGAGTCCACAATATTGAGCCAGATGATAACGTTTAGAATTAATGGTATATTATATATGTACTAATTACATAGCTGGAGTCATTGTCAGAAACAACTTTTGCTTTTTAGCTAGTTAAGTTAAGTCTGGGTAGATTAGAAGTACAACCAAATCGTATGATTCCTGTGTCATAATTTATTTTCTAAAATTGACCATTTTCATATTTCATCCACATACGGATTATAAAGGCGCAAATTGGGCGCCATTTTGGATTTTTGGATACTTGCAAGGTTAAATCATCTTTATAGTGTTTTATATGTAATCCTTATACCTCAAACATAATGTGTGGATACCTTGCTTTTGTTTCAGCTGGATGGTGGGACATATTAACAAAGTACAAAAATTGCGGCCATTTGGGACGCCATCTTGGGTTTTGAAGATGCCACCCGGGAATTTACGGGGACTTTTTGTCAGTGATTCTACACATATTCCCGGACCTACCCTGAAAAAATCAGCTTGTTACCAAAAATGTCCAGGTTAAAACTTATACTATTGGCCTAAAACAACTTATCTTATGTATTTTATGTGTTAACAAAGTGCAGTTGGCACAAAAAGTATCTCGGCATGTTTTTCAATCAGTATTGTGCCAAAGTCCGATAATTTTTAAAGTTGTCAAAATATACATTTTGCTCTTTTATTTAACATTACGCTTTAAAAAATGTGCAAGAATGGCTGAGATAGAACGCCTGAAAGATGTAAAACCCCCAAACCAAAAGTTGCAATTTAAGGACTTTTCAATCAGCATGCATTGCAGTGTGCTGCAACACTAACATATGGATAGGCTTACTCGCTCATTCAGGATTCACACCAGTAAATAACATGAGAAACAGGTAAGTCCAGCCAGGCCTACAAACAAATTTCTGTCTGCCTGGGACCTTCAAAAGAAGTGGGCAAAATTTTCTGTAAAATATGTGCATGAAGTGCACTTCACAAGCAAATTTAGCACAAAGTCCTTACAGCTGGCCCAGTATTTTGACACACTCTGGTGCAATCTGGGCCTGTATTTGAACCTTTTTGTATAAATTTAGGGTGTTTTTTTGTTCATTTTTCCTTACTTTTGACAATTTTCTGCAGTTGTCAATTTTTTTCTGGGACCTGCGGTCCCATGGTCATGGGGATTTTGTAGGCCTGAGTCCAGCCCCCACTGCAAATGAGGTGTTTTGTTTTTGGTGACCCTCGCCTAAGTATACCCTAAAAATGAGAGAAATGGGGAGATCTGGGTTGCAAATCATGGTTGCTATCAATATTAAGTATAAAATCTATAGGAATATCAATAAAAGGTTGTCATTGATATGCTATTTTGATCTGACAAACCAATTTTAACCATATTCTTACAGGGAACACCTGACTGAAAAAGTGCTGTGACCTCCAGGGTCCATGGTGCATGCTAGTCTTCACGGTCCAGTAGCTCGAAAATTTTTGGGATAACTGCCCTAATTTTGTGATTGATTAGATAGGAGATATGATGATCTTCAAGCAGAATGTTAGCTTTAAGGTCTGAGATGTTCCATTGAGAAAATGACATTTTCATCTCGTCCATTTTGTACAGGAACGAATGGGCCCAGTATTTAGTGGTGTGAAACCTATTCAGTCGGAAACCCTCTTTGTGTAAAATCAATACGCAGGATTCTTGCATTGTACACGCAGTGACCACTTCTCAGTGTTTGTCTATTTGGCTACACAAAACCATTCTTGTTCATGCCAAATTTACAGTAAATGGATGGTATAAGGATTTTACACTTAATAGCAATGCAAAATTATAGAATGCTAAATACATGTCTAGAAAGATTAAATTCTTTCTGAAAAGTTTACATTTTTTAAAGCACTTGAATTTGAAAGAAATACTTGGAATCGTTAATTTAAATCACTAATACACATCCATAACAAACACATTAAAGTTAATGTCTTGTGTGCATAACCCCACATTCTTAAACAGCTGTGAAAATGTAAGCAATTTCACTGGCTGATGCCTGGGTTAATAATTCGACAATTGAAGCAAGGTAGTATGCGCTGCGTATTGACGTTATTTTTAGGTTGAAGCGCTCACATCATACCGCGTTTAGCTATGTTCACGCACGCCTGCCAACGTTGCATATGAGCGTTGCGTTCAATGGGTTGTTCGATTGTTGTCACTGGGTGGTGGCAGTCCTTTCTTGTTGTATTTATGGCGTAAAGTATAGTGAAATTGGGTTAAAGATGACGTTAAATGTTAAAGCTGTTTAAGAATGAGAATAAAGGTATGATTTTGACCGGTACTCTCTTTACGACGAATTGAAACCAGAGACACCATTATTTTTGCGTGGAAAAACTTGGCCTCCGGCCTTGTTCTTCCACTTATAATAATGGTATCGCCTTGGTTTCAATTCGTCGTAAAGAGAGTACAGTTCACAAAATCATACCTTTATTCTCTAACATAAAACTGACTCCTGTTCATTTATGAGGCATCCATATATAGAGGAAAGTAAATTTAACAAGTGCTAACAAATACAACATAACTTCTAACCTGTACACCACTGACCAGAAATAATATTAAAAAAAGTTGCAGCTTACCCCATCCCATTTGGTCCCTAGATGCAGAACTACACTCGATTATGTGAAAGGGTGTAATTTTTAGTTGGGCCACTTTCACCTGTATATGTTTAATTTTTTTAAGTAGTGAAAATGTATTGAAGGGCATTGGAATTGATGCATAACTTGCAAAGAAGTGTAAATAGATTAAAATTTGAATGTTTTAGTTCAGGTAGTAGTAGTGATTGTAAAAAAGCTGCAACATATCTCAGACTAAAGTTAAATCATTACACATTGAATATTGCTTCAAGATGACTAGTCCTCATCCTGGTAAACATCAACAGCCATAATTCACCACTGAAAATCGTGTGATTAAGTTGACAACCTTCATTTCAGACAAGAAACCACATTGCAACCATTCGTTTGTGTTCTCATCAATAATCGCTTACCAAACCCCGCTCAGAACCCTTCCCCTCCCCTCACCAATGAACTGACTGTTTGTACAATGTCTATGGAAAAGGACCCAAATTCATCCCCTCAGAAAATCCCTTGACATCCTTTTTCCCCCATTTGTAAAGGTCTGGTTACGCCACTGCCAATGGAATTATACAATTTACAGCAGACAGTGTGTGCATAATGTTGTGGTCAAACAAATTTGTGTTCTGGAGAAAATGCTTTTTCCATTTTGATTCAGGGTCATTTATTTAAAACATATGGTCTGCCTGAAATAGAAAGACTACCACTTTTGTTATATGGTGTAGAGATTTCAACAATTTGTTGTACCTATATACAATACATACCATAAATATGAAAATATGTACATGGTACAAGTATAATTTGGAGGGAACAGTTGAACAATGGTAAAAACACAGTACATAAAATACTCTATAAAAAGATTCCACTTTCTTTGGCTATCCGTTTGGTGGATCTTCTGTATTATTACCATCCTGCACAGCATCTGGGTTATTTGCAGCTGGCTTTTCTTCTTTTTCTTCTTCCTTTTCTTGGGCTTTTCTGCGGCCTCTCCTGCAGCCACTCCTGCGGCCACTCCTGCGGTTGCACCTGTGGCCACATGTGGACCCCCAAGAAATTCTGGGTGATCAGTTTCTGGCTCTGTAAGATTACCCTCGCCTGAAAAAAAAGAGTGGTATAAAAACGATATGAAATTGGTTAATCATTCTAATCATTATAGTAGGATTTCTTATTTCTGTCAGTTCATTACAAGTTTTTGTGGCGTGTCGATGATTCCATTTGTTCTGAGAGGTTGTATACTTCACCCGATCTATACAATAGAAATTCGATGTGTATCAGCTTAGATCAGCTTAAGGCCATAATTAAAAAATTGCCCCTTTTTTCTCAAAACAAAAATATAACAATAGACAAACGTTAAGAAAGGAAAAAACAAACCTAACAAATGGACGCTATCGAACAGGCCTCCATTTATTATGTACCAAACTCCACTTCCATCCCTTCCCCCAAAAACCATTTAAAATTAAAATGTGCGTCCAGCTTGGTCCAGGGCTCAGGTCCAGGGGGGTTTACACTAAAATTTCTTGCTCCAAGCTGCGGTTGCAAGTCGTATGCAAATGAGCTTACTCTGCAATCTTGTTTGACCTCTGTCCTTGCCACTCAGACTGATCAGTTTTCATTTTCGCCCGCCGAAGATTACCCCGCAAGCACCGCTTAACACGCGCCACACAAAGCAATAGCTTTCCGTAAGAAAGACGACAAGCGAGGCATGCAAAGATGCCCGAAAAACAACAGAAAACCTCCCCAAACTGACTGCCGTCACTAAAATTAAAAAAAATAATCCTACCACAAAAGGCCCACCACCTCTAGAACATTTTGCCGAATTTTCGGCGCAAACGGACATAAACGGCCGACTAGTTTCGCTAACAAGAACCGACATATTAAAACCCCGCTCTCGATCGCAAGAACCCATCATTGATGGGTTAAAAATGCAAGGCAAATGAACTCAATAAATTCCAAAACACCAAACTTGAACAAACTCTGAAGCGTTCAACATAAGAAAATGATAGGAATAATTATTACCCGCTAAAGTTCTTTTACGTCACTAAGGGATATTAGAAAATCTGATACGTTTACATTCGACTTGTTCCAGAAATAATGCATGACATCTTGGTCAAATAATTTGTCTAAGTATAAGAGTTTTGGCCACTCATAATGAACTACAATATTTACATGGCCTAATCCTCCTCAATGTTAAGAGATTCACCCGGCCTCGATATTCATGGCACTTTATCCGTTCTTTGATTGACTCCAAACAAAGGAATCTATAGCTTGTCTCAGATTGTACGACAATTTATTCAATTGGTTCTGGTATGAAGCCTTTACATATTTCATACAAAAAGGTTCATGTAAAATGGGTTACAGCATCAATTCAGTTGAACAAAGTTGAGCATTTAATCAACACATCCCCTCCAGATGTATTCTTACCATCGACAATATGCATTTACTGACAGGAATAAAAAATCAGACTATAACTGATTATGTGCCTGTGTGTCTCAAAATAAAAACCTAAAGCTTGGAGCACACTTTTGTCAATGTATTCCCTTTCTAAGCCATGCATATAATGTGGCCTAGAACCTGGAAAATTTCAGCAAACATACTATAGAGTGAGAGAAAGAATACATCAAATGTCCCCCCCCAAAAAGTCCTTTGGCTAATTCAGGAATGAATGGTAAAATTTGAACAGGAATTAAATTCTTAAAATATTCAAATGTATACCAAAGTTTTTGTCATGGTAATAGGATTTTTTTATCAATACTCAAAAAAGGAAACAATTTGACACACCTCTGAAAAGAATCTACGCATTCTGAACCTTGAGCCATTATTACGATATGAATAACAATCTGTAATCACATAGAGGGCACACTATTATTTTTTTTAATCACAATTGAATACAGCATCCTTTAAATCATATGTATAAATAACATTTTTGAAAATATTTGTAGCAAACGAACCCTCATATTGCACATAGATTACCTCTTTCTCAATTAGCAACTTACCACGGGTAATGTTCGTGGTACATACTGTAGGAGGAGGGTATTAGTATCAAACGACACAATCAACCATAGTCGTCGTGGCCATTTTTAGCCGTCACACGGATAACTACTTCATATATTCACTTTATTATCAGAGACATGTTAGGGAAGAAAGCCCAGTTTTTTAGACAAAGGTGAACCCCGGAGTACCCGGATAAAACTTGAGGCCGCGTATGGACATGGAAAACCAAAATGCACTGAATCGCAGCCGACCAAGGGTCACCTTGCCCAATATTTTCAAAATGAAACATTTTCTGTATAACATATAATGATATTGAGAGAGTATTTATCACTTTCGTCTAAGAGGCGATGTACTGGATATTGGTGTGGCATGCCATGGAGTGATTCAAGGGTTGCAGCTCCACACTGCCCTTCTTGTAGACTTTCCGAACACCGTTTTGATCTGATGGGTTGCACCTGTCCTCTGTTGCAACTGCGCTGCTGGCTGCGTATCTGGGTAGATCCATTTAGAGGCGTCCTACTTGAGGTGTCTGACTCCGCGCAACATCTTGACCCAATCTGTCATTTTGTTCTTCATCTGAACATTTGGGCCATCAGGATGACCTTGCTGTAAATTTAGGAAAGTAATCAAGAGGTGCATATTTTGTTAATTGCCTGACACAAACTCATTAAAGTGACCGGAGGAGAGTTTTTTTTTAGCATATGCATTTTTTCGGATCGTGGAACGAACTTCCGCGAATCCTACAAATACGCTTCGAGCTTCAGCTGGTAGAACACATTTCGCTGTAGACCATTTTCTCGCTATTTTAAGTATACCTCCTTGTCAGGTTCGATGTTGGCTCAGCGAGTCAACACTTCAATGGAAACCCAACACATCAATGGAAACCCAGGGAAACCCATAGCGATTAAATTTAAAAAAAATGTTCAAGAACCATATTTGAGTGATAATAGCCAGAATGCCTCCCATAATCCATATAGTGGTGTGTTTCTTTACCCAAATATGGTGTGTTTCTCTTAGCCCAAAATATGTGCGGCCTGTTTCTTTTCTACGAAATCCCGACTTTCCCATAGATTCATAGTATTCCAACTCACCTTCCCCCCGAGAGCGCCTATACCTCGTGCAATCATCGTTAGCATAAGATGGTGTAATGTAAGTCAATGAAGAGCCGCTGGTGTGTTTTTTTTCCATAGAAATATTAGGAATTCCTGATGTCCCAACCCCCCCCTCAAATGAACCTCGCATATGATTGCTAATTTCCTTGAAATAAGTGGCATAGATGGTCATTGTAGCAAGTCCGAACACAAGTGATTGCCCTGTTTGCGTAAAATAGCTAAACATAGAAAAGAAACGCTGAATTCTGATGCAGAAAAATGGCGTCGTGTTTTTCGAAGTGACGAAAATGAATCAATAAACCGTCTTTTTCATGACCATTCTAGTGAAGCTAGTGACGCCACGAAGGAGATTTTAGAGGTAGTGATTTAGCATTTGAACCAAAATCCGATGTGGATATAATATATGGCCCGGTTAGCCAGACTAGCACGATTCCTTGTTGATATCATCGACCATCTCGTGGGTCGCATGCACTGTGATGTTGGATTCTAAATTTTATACGTTGTCAAGGTTGTGGGCAAGCAACAAATTGGAGTTGCACGTTTCTATGAGTTCGTAAGGGCTACGATGAGGGTACGTGTAGAAAGGGGGGATGGTGGGGTGACTGTTGGTGACTCTCAAATGTGCCTTGGTGACCTCATTTGACCTTTGGCCAGGCAAAAATGTTAACCCTTTCCCGCAAGGCTTGTGTGGCAGTTATTCTGGAGTTCCCGTAGGCGTATAATTAGGTAACTTGGTGGAAGGACGCGGGTTAAAGAGTTCTCGACCTATTAGATTGTTGGGCATATTTCGGGCAAATTACCATTTCAAATGAGCTAATTAATATGCAAAAATCAGGCGTATCCTTTCATTTTATAATGGTACCTCGGACATGTAAATTCCCTTCACTTCGCAAAAACCCATTATGGTGTGCTTCTTCTTTGCCATTTAAAGTTCCTGATACATGCGGCTTAGGTATGCAATGAGCTCATTAAATTGTGCCTCATTGCTGTATCGCTACAACGGTACATCGGATATGCAAATCCTTTGATACAAATGAAAAACTACTATACCATACATCTTGTGTGTGAATCAGATGGGAGGGGGCAGGGTGGGTGTTGGGGGCCTGGTTGGGGGGTAGTAGTGGGGTGCGGCAGGGAGGGGTGGGATATGTTGTGGATGTGGGGTGTGGGGTGCGTCGGGGTGGGGTGTGTTGGGGAGGGGTCGGGTGTGTGCGTCGGGGTGGGATCAGGTGGTTTGCCCTTGGTGGACCCCCATGTGACCTCTGTGAACCCATTAACCTTGGTGACCTCATGTTACATCACATGACCTTGGTGACCCTCACGGGACCTTGTGACCCATGTGACTTTGGTGACCTCACATGACCTTTGGGCCCATTCACAAATAAGTGTCGGGGAGGGGGTCTGGGTGGGGGGCGACAGGGGGGGCGGGTGTGTCCATGGAGGGGGAAGGGTGGGTGCGTTGGGGGCATGTTTGTGTAAAGACCTCATGTCACCTTTGTGACCCTGTGTGTCTTTTGACCTCATTTGGACCCCCCACGTGACATTGGTGACCTCATGTCGCCTTGTGACCTCATGTCACCTTGGTGACCTCATGCACCTTGGTTACCTCATGTCAACTTGGTGACTCATGGTCACCGTTGTTACCTCATTTCACCTTTGACCCTGCGGCAGGACACATTCAAACCAAACTCGACGGCAGATGACACTGGCGGTCCAATGACCGTGACATATTTTTTTTTACTTGGCATTTTTATTCAAATACCAAATTTGTTCCTTAGTGATAATATCTATATTTGACAACAAAAATATCAACATTTGGAGAAATTATTATCTGTAGACAACATGCAGCAGCTAGTCAAAAATCTCACCCATTTTTTTTAAAATGGCTTGCCCCTGGGCCAAGGAATTGTTAAGCATAGCTCCCATATGGGTCCCGGGCAGTGTAAGGCATATATATAGATTATATATATATATATAATCACAATTACAAAAAATACAATTAGCGGTGTAAATATGCATAAGCCAACCCTATATCAATTTCATCACACATTTTTATCAGTTCTTATGGGGTCCAGGGCAGTGTTTAAGGTATATTTTCATTAATTTTCCCTTTAACCAAATACATTATACCTAACCAGCCATCATTACAATTAAAGGACCATTCTTAATTCATTTTTATCAGTTACCAATTAGTCATTCCCTTCAGGTCCCGCATCCCAAAACTGCTGCAAGTACCACCTTCACAACCCCCAAACACAGGTGCACGATCCCACGGTGCGGTGACCGCTGCTTGTTTATGATACAATTTCCAAATTTCACTGGATCGGGTTTTAGGCCACCATACCAGAATGTTTTGGAAGATTTATTGGACAACAGGTGCTAAAGAAAAACACAAATTTGTTTTGAACTTGCATTCTATAGAATCGTTCCCATAGAAAACCATTCTGTTGACTTTTCTGTCGTGCACGACAGAAACTACTAAATCATCATCTTAATGTAACATAAGACGCGTATTCGGCTTATTCACTTCACAGTTGTGATCTAATACATGTAAGCAATTCCAAGATATTAAACCGGAGGTTCTCCGAACCACAAGTGTCTCGCCTGATTGCGGCGATCACTTGCTTTATCATGAGTTTGGCAAATGATGATTAGAAAGAGAACAAATGCACTGGAGAACATTATTTACAAAATGACTGAGTTTGAAGTAAAATCGTACATAGTGTTTAGCAACAATGCATTTTAAAAAGTGTAAACCAAAATGTATGAAAAATAAAGATCATCCGGCCCGTTGGACCGCTAGTGCCGTCTGCCATCCCTCGCGGTTAGTGATGGGGTCAAATCAAAGGTGACATGAGGGTTCACCAAGGTCACAAAGGTCACATGGGGTCCCAAGGTCACATGGGTCACTGATGTTCCTGGGTCACAAAGGTCGCATAGGTCACATGGGGTCACTGAGGTCACATGGGCACCAGGTCGCAAAGGGTCACAAAGGTTGCATATGGTCACAAGGTCGCATAGGGTCACATGTCACCAGGGGTCACCAGGGTCACACACAAGGTCCCCTCCACTCCCACCCTGGTCCCCTACACACACCCCATCCTGCCCGACACCCCCATCCTGAGCCTGAACGCCCCCATCCTTCCCACCTCCTGACACAACTACCCCCTCCCCCTCCCCCCATCGCCCACCCCGACCGCTCCCGGCAACAACCCCCCGATTTGGAATGGGCTACTGGTGACGTGAGGTCAGCAAGTCGTCATGGGTCACAAGGTCACACAAAGTCCACCCAAGGTCAAAAGAAGTCACCATGTCACAATCCGTCACCAAGGTCACATTAAGTCCCCAGGGTCATACAGGTCACATGGAGGTTCCCCCGCCCCTCGCCGATGCACCCCCCCCTCCATGCAAAACCCACTCACAACTTAACACTCCAACTCCCACCCATGCCCCCTCACCAACCCCACCCTTCCCTCCCCTCCATATGATTCACATACAAGATGTATGGTATGGTAGGTTTTTCATGTAGCAAAGGAATTTTGCATATCCGATTACATTTAGCAATACAGCAATTAGGCATGTTTAATTAGCTCATTTGGCTACCTAGCCGCATGTATTAGGGAACTTTCAAATGGCAAAGAAGATGCGCACCAGAATGGGTTTTTTTTCGTGGCAGGACGAATTTTTTTGCATATCGATTTACAGTTTCAAAAATTAAGCCGATTACGCTGATTTTTGCTATCATTATGCTCATTTTCATCTTTAATTTGCCCGAAATATGCCTAACATCTAATCGGGTCGAGAACCTTTAACCCCTTCCTTCCCACCAGTTACAATCATAATACTCCTTACGGAACTCGCAGATACTTGCAACACAACAAGCCTGCAGGGAAGGGTTGTCCTTTTGACGTCCAAAAATCAATTAATATTCATGATATGCAATAATCAGGCGCGGAAAAGCTACACATATTATTTTGGCACCTCACTTATCACACCACCAATATGAAGTAAATCGGATTAGCAATTTAGCCAGCCAGAGCATTTCAAAAGGTTAACCGAAATTCTGAAATATGCAAATAGCCAATTAAAATTCATGAATATGCCAATCATACCGCAAAAGCTACCAAATATTGCGGCACCTCACTCTATCTCCTATCAAGTTTGAAGTAAATCGGGATAGAGAGCGTTAGGCTGCAGGGCATTGTTAAAAAAGGTTACCGAGTCATACGGACGGTCATACACACGGACGCACGGAACACATTTGGACTAGTTATGTTGCCTCCCATGAACATTCGTTCAGGGCGACACAAAAACCTAGGTTTCGAGAAAAATTGGGGCACTTCTTTCCGGAAATCCTCATATCTCTTAATAGTAAAAAGTTTCAAAATGTTAAAGAACCTAATTTATCAGGGAACTCGTATTTACGAGATGCGTAAGATATGTCCCCGCTGAATGTCGCGAGCACTAAAGTGCGATAAAAGCCAATACAATGTATGTTCCTATAACAAACGTACCATTTCACTAATTAGCCATGGTTTTCTTCAAATAGCAGAACACTATGATGGCTAAAACAATTCAAGCGATGAGTATGAGACATATGGATAAGAATTATAACCCAGGGTTCCGTACCATTTTGACCTGCAGAACTAAAGCAAGAAGGTAAACAAATCTTATTAGATTATTTACAATGAATGTATCCTTTTACTTCTTTGGCAATGGGGTGTAAAACAAAGCAAAATATAAACATTTCATTGTTAGACACTGATTTTTTCCTAGGCTTACATATCTCAACTCTGGCTTATTGGGATTAGAATAATGGTATGAACTTATGACGGTATCAAAGGTACAACAACTATAGAAATTCACAAACGAGGGAGTGGTTTTTTCCTGATAAAATTACTCATATCTCAAGAAACATTGTCCGTCTTCTTCTGACATATGAACAGTCATGCACAAAAATCCAATTGTATCTTTGTGGCCTGCGAGTTATTGAGGTAAATTCATGATAATGCAATACTGGTGCTACCGTAAAGTTGAAAAACATCAAATAAATAGGATTACTGGATTTAATATTACTTAGTACAGTTAAAATCGATTTTCCCATTATTTTGCCTTTTCCAACAATTTTAACTGCTATGGCTTTCACTTACTTTTCCTGCCTTTGATCCCCATGATTTTTTCTTTTTTTTTTTAATTTTCTGTAATCTGTAATACTTTTTTTAATTCATTGATATTTTTTGTCTTGATCTAATTAAACACAAGAGTAACCTGCTGGTTGCCCTGTGAAGGATTACTAATGGATTACAATTAGATACAGTTGTGGCAGGAGTTTGTGGCACTAAATATTGTTTGATTTTTTGTAAATGTCCCCAGGTTATGTATAATGCCTTTTCATTTTCTGGTTGCACGGAGATTTTTATGGCCATCAGCAGCAAGCATTTTTTCATCTCCACTGATAGCATGAATGGTTTTTCTTTAAAAAGGTGCAATAGAGATTTCACATATCAGGTGTCCCTAAAAAAATCAAATACTGATCTTGGCCCCGATGTAAAACTTTCCATCAAAATATCCCCATCTAAAGGATGAAGCTGAGAAACGTTTCCATAGTAACAAAAATTGTAAATTTCTAATTTCGTCCTAGGAGCATACGAATTCAGCCTATGTCTTACATTGAAATATAAGCATATCAAAATCACCTTTTTTCTCTCTTTTAAGACATTTCTGTAGCCAATACAAGGTAAGAATCTATTGGTGTCTAATCGAATCTATATCATTCCTATTATGACACAATATTTGGGTCCCTCAAAATCCTTGTTGCACCTTTAACTTCTGCTTAGACACTTCTATACCTCCTTTGATGTCTAATGGTGGCATTCCTTATGGCATTTGATAAATGAACAATCACTGAAGGCACAACAGCACATAGCCTGTCCTTAAAGGGGCACTTCATCACACAAAAACACCTACAAGTTAAGATTATCTACACCATCTTTAATGTTGGTCAGTGTTGAACATGTCACCCCCCCGTATCATCTGTGACATTAGGAATATGTAAAATGCAATGGAATAGCCTGTTAATCCTCTCTACATAAGCCTTCACATTACCGTAACTAAAAACGAGTGCTTTTATTACATACAAAATAGCAGAGAAAATGAACCAATATATGGTACCATATCCAGATTAATGTTGGAAATACTTCAATGCAATAATATCACAAAACGCCACTTCCTGTGTGTTAACCATGGAGAACTTAATGGCTTATGACTGATATACGATACATATATTGTGTATCAAATTCTACCCACAAGCACTTTTTCTCTTGATACATTGTAACTCGTCTAAAGTTGCATAGAAGCACTCTAGACCTAGCCATTGCTTAGTTTGCACATGTTTTCTTTCAGTTCAGTTCAGTTCAGTTCATGTTTATTTCACCTTGATCAATACCTCAAAGTGTAAAAAAATATTCGTAGCGTGGGTTGACCAAGCAAGCAAAAGCTCGAAGTAATTGGCCACCCTTATTATTCTTAAGTTACAAGACAAGAACATACATTGCAAAACGAACGTAAACAAAGACATTTGCAGAGTACAGGACAAAACAAAAGCATAGGAGACAATACATACAGAGTGCAATAGTTTTTTTGGCAATGACCGTTGATTACCTGAGTAAGTCCTTTTTAAAAAAAAGGCGCCTAAATAATATAAATAGAAATGACACAAAAAAGCCTAACCCAATGTAATGGCAGATCCATAATTCATGCAACAATAGTATAAGTATCCAACGTTGTAATAGGGGGTGATCTCGGACCAATGTGTTAAAAAAATACTTGTTGAATCATTGTAGTGGCATTGTGTGCAGTGAGAAATGCCCTTTCTATTTTTTTTGATTTGGGTTGGTCCTTTTAAACTTTAACGGCCCCTGGACCTGGCTATGAAGTTTTACTTACAGATTTTGTCTATTTTTGCGATTGTTATATACATATTGGTTTATCTTATTCAATACAGATTCGTGTGACTTAATTAAAATTGATTTTTGGAATTTCGTTTTTTAAACAGCTTTCAGGAGAAGTGAAAATTATTGGCATAGAACTGTACTTTTTTTGCCTCAAATTCAACATGTGAGTGAAATGTTGACCTTTTTGTACCCCCACCAACCCCCCCCATCCATGGGGCAAGCCTAATGACATGGATCTAGCATGAAGCTTGGGCTCACCTACAAAAATGCCAAAATGGCTGCCACAAACACTCCTCACAAAGAAAATGGCAAAATTACTTTTATTAGGCATTTTTTTTTATCTTTTTACATTCCCCAGACCCAGGAGGACACCATGGGGGTGGGAGGGGTAAAATATACATGGGATGCTGCTTGTGCCCGTCCTGCAATATACCAGGTTTAGAATAGATGTAGCATTATGCTGACTTTTTGCAATGCTAACCTTTGTTTACATTCCTCTACCCAAATGACAGACCCACGGGAGCCCCCCCGCAGATCGATGGGATGATATGCATGGGAAAGCAGCCCTCTGTGTGCACCCTTCTAAAAACTAAAATATTTCCCCGCACCCTATGACAAACCTAGGGGAATTAAATAGAATCCCAAATGAGGTTGTATGGCTTGTTATCATCCCAATATGTCCTAAGCATTCAGGTTTCGGCTACCCCTCCTGTAGAGAAAATGAGGGACAAAATATTGACCCTTTGTCGACAAACCGATGTCAGACATCCAGTATTTGTTCCGGCATTTTAATCCTCAGAAACTTCGATCCCATTGTGGCTGCTCTCACTTGGGGTGGGGGGGGGTGCACTCTCATGCTTGAAGCAGCATCATTGTCACCCAAAGACCCCATAGTTTTTGTGGAAAGTTTTAACCGACTGGTGGAGGTTCACTACCCCAATACCCCTATTTTGGGGGAAAATTTATCACCAAAGACTCAATTTTTTTAGAAAATCTCTCCCAAAGACCCAATTTTTTAGAAAATTTTGCAACTTTGTCACTTGGAAGAGCCCCTATTTAGTGACAATTGCTTCGCTCACCCAAAGGACCCCTATTTTTTCATCCTCTGTCACCGAATGTTCCCCTGTTGTTTGGAAGCGCGAGCCCGTACACCCACAGGCCATTCATATGTGAGTGCCCCCCCCCCCCGGCTATCACCCCTATACAAATAACCATTTGTTTTTTTTTTTGCACTATTTTATCACATCATTCTAAACATCTGCTAACTGAATACCCATATAGGCGATAAGAGAAACCAAAGTTGGAAACCCCTGTGAACGGGCAGGGGCAAGGTGGACTTTTTTAATGTGGCTTGTCCCAGAATACCACATTACTATACTCCCTTCCCTCCTCTATTATTTCCAGCAGCCTGATGGGAATGGAGGTTGGACTGAATCATAATTATTCAATACATGCCATCCGTGGCACCGCAAGCGTTTAAAAAGTCCCAGGGGCGGCCTCCCATATTTGAATACATGTGTCCTACCATGCCGTCAAAAGTAGGTGTCCTTTCAGAATAATGAAGGTTAATTTTAAAAGGGCGGTCATTCAGTAATAAGCCCAGAAAAGGGGGACATGGTGTACAATTTAAAAAATAAAGGGTCTTCGGTAAGAATTACTCGAATGAAATTGGCAAGAAACGTGCACTAGAACAAAGAGGTTTTTATGTTTACAGAATCGTATGTGGGGTTGTAGAAAATGGAAAAAATAGGTCTCGTTTAGCTGAAAATAGGGAAAAAAGCGTATCTTCGATTTCTTTCAAAAAAAAGGCGTGGGTGAATATCTGTTGGAACTGATTAGGGCCTGTTAAAATTAAAAGGAGGTTATTGGGCAGTAGCGGTTTCCAAAAAATGGTTGGTCTTTCACTAGCAATACTACTGCATACCCAACATAGAGTACCGCCCCCCCCCCCCCACGCAGCCTCCGGAAAAAAGTATAGACAATCACCTTCAATGGATGAAGCACAACATAGTTTTGTGGGGGTCATACGGACACGAAACTCTACGTATATTAATATTATTATGTAAATGGCATGCCAGTTTTTTTTCCAGGGTGAAGGGGTGGGTGGGAGTGCAATCATATGAATTGACATAGTTTGCGCTATTGTCCATGTGGGCTATCATTGTGGATTTCTTGGGGAAAAAAAAGGGCATTCAAGTGCAAAGTAATTAAATTGGGCTCATTTGCTGTTACCCTAAATCATCCAGACATTTGCTTTCGAATGATTATTTTGGACAAATTCGGCAGGCAATTGTTTTTACTATTTGGCCAATGATTATTACTCAGTACCTACATTAGGGCTGAAATGCGCAAGATCATGAAATAGGGATCATTTTTCTGGTGCCTGGTCGGGGGTCTTGGTGGCAGCTCAGTCTGCTAAAAACAGTTTTTTGGACAGGAAGATAACGCATGCCATATGTGTTATTTTCAAAACCTCCCACCCCCTCCCCCGGTGAAGATGACACCTGAAAATTGTTGGAAATATTAGGGCGTGCTTCCCCTACCCCAGCCAGATGTCCTAGTTGTAGGAAATGTTTTCCTTCTGTTTAGGAGCAAACATTATGGGCTGTACAAGCATTTTCATCATTAAAAACTTATCACCAACATTTGGCAAGTTTGGCCAAATTTTGACGTCATTATGACGTCATTATGACATAAATGGGGTATTAATTGCACTATACGGTATTAAAATGAAGAAAACACTTTCAGAGACACTGATAACACATGTTTTCGGATTATATGATTTAGTAACGTAGAAACCATACATCGAAAGACTATAGAGTTAACCAATTGCACTGGTCTTATATGCCAAAATATGCTCAAAACTGTTATCATTCATGACCCATGTCCCAAGGGTAAAATAACCAAATCAAATGAACAACGGGCATTTTCCACTCACACAAAGCCACCACAAATATTTCCACAATTATTACAATAATATCTCACAAAACGGTTCAGAGATCACCCCCCTAGTTGTGAATAACAATATTCGATACTTGTTCAACAAGATGTACATAATCCAACTTGTAAAGATGTTCAATAAATAATATTTAAAAAGGTAGAGAGACATAATGTATATCCCAGCTGTTTGAGTCTCATTTATATGACTAAACAATAACAAAAAAAAACGGCTACGCAGCCCTGACAACTCACACCTGAGCACATTGAAGAGTTTTCCTCAGTGCGGAGTGTAATATGCTGAATGTTATCGCAAAAAGAATCAGTTACAGGCGTCTGACAGAAGCACAGAACCGTGCCGCTCCTGGGACCAATAGGCGGGCGACTACTTGGCACGTAACTGTCGTGCACACATAAGAACAGCCCCCTTAGTCCACACGGCAAGACGCCCCGCCGGAATTTTACTGATATGGCATCAACCACACATATCTCTACTACATCGTTGTCAAACTTCTTACGTTGATATGCTTTATCCAGAAAAATCCACTTCAAATGCGTACTAATACACACATCATTTCCATGTAACTCAAGTCAGGTTTGATAGTAAGGCAAATAACTTACACATTTAAGAAGGGAAAATTAAAAACAAAAGACAAATGCTGCAACTCATAGAATCCAATTGTTTGTGTACCAATGTTTGTATTTCAAAAATCGAATTGAAAGTAATGGAAAGCTTAACTGAAAATATGGAACTGGATGCATATCGTCCGAAACTTAGAAACTGTCTGTGTATATCATCTATTTTCAGTAGTCTACAAAGATGTGCATTGAAGGAACAACTTTCAGTGGTGGAAAGACTAAAGATACGATATTGAGTATACATCTAAATTCAGCAATTGGCATAAGACTTATCAAATTGTAGAAAGGCCAACAATTTGAGTTTTATTACCGGTTAGCAACGCAGCAATATTGATCAAATTTATAAGGTGTCTTCCTGGCCCTCTTCCATCCTTATCGTGAAATGTAATCATCATTGATGTTGGTTTTTGCATGTTGAGTGTGTCCCTTTAGAAAATATTAGGGACTTTTTTATCTGAATAGTGCAAGTGATGTCTTGATATCTTTGGTCAAGTCATCTAACAGATAATCTGCATACATATACTACTGTTATTCACCAACTCTTCCTATCTCGTTGCACAGGAGCTTGGATCATCGATTTCATTATCAACCAAACCCACGCTTTGTGTAATAAATGCGCCACACCTTGCGCCGGTTCACGTAAGCGCGGTTATGTGGTATGCTTAATCCGATTGCACCGTTCTATCAAGTTTAGAACTTTTTCAGTATGTGCAAGGGCTCAGGTGCACCCTCCAAAGCCAAAAATCATGCCAAACTTCCATTTTAATTAGATTTTTTGCTTTAAAATACGAATAAAGATTTCTGTAATTGTCAACATCTGGAATAATAACGAGAGTATATTGTTCCTTTTGTACACAAATTTAAAATCCCAGAAAGAGTTTTTCCCCAAGGTTTAATTAAAAATACACAAACAAATGGATGTATCATTGTTGTTTCTGATGACCCACTCTGTAACATGTTTGAACCCTTAAATGATTTATTTCTAGCGCAAAATATAATTTTCTGTCATCATGATTATATCTCCAATTTTATCCCAGTGTTAATCCCTTTATGCCTGACAACACATTTGTACAACATCTGCACTACTCCTCTACCGTACCGGGATACTTTTTGTACAAAAAAAATGTGGCACCTTTTTGCTTCAAAGGCAAAATTAATTAGTCACAGAAAATGAAAACTGCGTGTATTGCAAACCAACATTGGTCCAAATGGACCCGAAAATGTCATAATTGTAACCCCTGATTTATGGAAATCGCCCTCATGAAATAGCCACCCCCCCACAATAAAAACCCTCTTCGCTGCACATGAGAGTGGCCTGTTTGCCCTTCCAGCACATGTAGCAGCAAATACTGAGTTTCACACATGGGTTGAGAGATAATGTAGAGGTGCTTTGCACTAAAACTCACATTCCCCTGGATCTAAAAGGGTTTGAACCTAACATATTCTTCATCAGTGAGTCCAATTAATGCACTGTAATTATTCTCTATTAACACTACACCATCCTGTCCTTCATATAAATCCACAACATTCATAATCACCATATGTTTCCACAAGTGCAAGACAAACTCATTTCAATATACCTTCATCAGCCATGTAATTATTTGGAAAATCTATACATTAGGTAATAATATACAAACATACAGCTACCAAAACTGAATTGGAAAATCTATAAATAGACACGTAAAGGAATAGTGGTAGATTGTTCACTAAAATGTAATAAATCAGAACTGGTAATTAAAAATCAAAGCGCAGATCTAGAGAGTATATATTTCAGGCATTCAGCAAAATGGCATCTTGATCAATGTTGTGGTTCCTCTGCACTCTTACTACATCGCGTTTCGAGTTTGCTCCCTTTGTTGAAGATGGTCCCTGTCCATAGAATTGTTCATCAAATTTTCATTTGAGGCATGATGTCTGATGACGAATGCTCAAAGTTATGTGTGTGAAAAGAAAACATTTTCAAGTCAAAAATAGAAATAAATCACAATGAGAAACTGGTCATTGTTATTTACTATAATAATTCATCAAACTGTTCAATACATGCAATTGGAATGTACTTTGAGACCTCACAAAGAGATGTGTGAGAGCTAGTTTAAACAATTCATCCTTCAAAGTATCTCTTGGTCGCATAATGACTCAAGCAGCAGTTTCCAAGACTTCAACTGCACCCTGAGGCATTTGCATATAGTTTTGTCAAGAAAAGAGAAATAACTAAAGGATCACATAACATGCATTTCATTTCTTTCAGTAAAATATTTTTAAATTTAAGGCAGTGTCAACCTTGACTTCCGAGCATCTAATTTGGTTGGTACCTTCGCAAATATTTATTATTTTCTGTAAAATTCTACATTCTTAAAGAAATTGGACGATGACCCCGATTATGGCATCAGATTAATGTAAACCTTTCCGTATTTGAGAAAATACAAAACAAAACATAATTTTAGTATCCATTTATACACCTTGGTAGATATTATTAATTATATTCAAAAAATATATTTATGTTATTTTTTTTAGAAACAAGACAATTTGTCTAGGGACGGTTTTTTCATTTTTTAAAATAGATGCTTACTTTTCGAAATAATAAGGAAAAATGTTAAAAGAAAGTGTGCTTTTTACCTTTCTTTTTCCAAGATTTTAGTATATATTGGAGAATATCTTAGTTCGAAATCAAAAAATGAAAAATTGAGAAAACCGTCCCTAGAGAAGACGTTGCTATCGCAGTAAAGTTAACCTTACCTTTTACTTCGTATTTTTTGGAGTATTTGTCTGAAAATTTGCCAAATTTTGCGAAAATTGAACATTGAGAAAATCTGGTGTTTTAGTAAAAAGTGACTTTTCACTCCATTTCAGTCTGTCTCTTTCCAAATAACTTTACCTTTAACTTCAAATGATTTGTTGTCAAGTGGAATGAAAATACATCTTTTAGGTCACTATTGAATCAAACCTCCCTTTGTCTTCAACCAGAAAATCCGAAGAAATTGAAGTTTCATCTGGTCTAAAATTAGTGCTTTGTTTATATTTTACTAAATATCATTATTTTATTTTTCCACAATGCGTTCGCGCAAAGGATTAAAAACACTCGCACGCTTCTTACGCAGCAAAAATTCACCACGCGACTCGATGCTGCGCCTTTGGCGCCTGGCGTGTAACTTGCTTAAATTCCCGCCATTTAAGACCATGTGGTTTTTTTGTTAACTTGTCAAATACCCGGTTAAAATCTGTAACAAAAATACCACTCATGATGTCCTGCATTGGATAACTTTGTTGGTAACGAGAACACAGTGGTGATGTTAAATGGTGCAAAAATCAGAAATTCGTGTAAAAACAATAGCAGCGGTTTACACACCCTATGTAAAAGCAAAGAATTGAGGGAGTAAGCACAACAATACTATACTGCTTCAACTTTGAAGTACAAAGTAAATTAATTGATGCACTGCGCAGCAGCATCGTGCCTTTAATACTACCAGAGCAGTATACACTCGTAGGCGCAGTCTATTCACACGCAATGTAAGACACTGCACATGATGTTGGACAAAACAAATCTCCTTGCACGATACAAATACTGTATGTATAAATATATAATGTTGTATAATCGACATACACCAGCAGTCCTTTTGAACTTGTGTGGGAGTTTGGTATTGATTACTTTTTACTTCTAGGTGCACGAGTATATTTAATATGCTACACTAGACCTCTAAACTTGTGTTTTAAATGAAGCCATGCAAAATTCTTTTGTATTGCATTTCCAAAAATACAGCACAAGAATAACACAACTTGTTCATTGTACCAAGTGAGGGGAAATCACATTGGGTCAGTTTTGAGAACGTCTGGGCTGTAAGACATTCATGTTCATGTAGAGCCAGGTGGTTTCCCAGGTGGCAGCAATGGATGTGCATACTACAATTATGAGTGCCTGGCTGTATAATCGCTGATCATTGTATGAGCCAGGTGGTGTAGCCAGGTGGCGCAAATGGAATGTCATACTTCAATGAATGAGTGCCTGGCTGTAGAATTCCTGATTATTGTACGAGCCAAGTGGTGTAGCCAGGTGGCAGCAATGGAATGTGCATAATACAATGAGACCATAGCAAATTCCAATCTCTTGCACAGAGGACATGCTGACTGCTGCCCAGCAGGTGGTTCCACAAAGAACACAAGCCAGCATGCAGGCAGTCTCCAAACCGATCCAACGCAACTTTCTGCTCATGTTGTTGTGCCATGTCACACATTCTACTGCCGTTGTTTTGCCTGCTGCCCAGGCAAAATTAGGAAAATGATGTTCTTTTACCCCAGAACTAATGCCAAAGAATCACTCTCTCCAAAATTGTATGAGAAAACTGTAAGAAACACAAAATCAAAGGGATATGTAATAAGTTTTACAGGGGTCAAAAATGAAACGGGTCAAAATGCTTCAAAATTATACCAGCAAGTTTGTCACCTCTCAAGGCTTCAAAAAAGGTATATTTTTCGCACAATCTACACGTTATAGTTCAATAGTAAATAGTTGAAGGTCCTATGGGGAAAAATATTATCAGATTTTCGGTTCATTATGACATGGATAAATTAGATGTCTATGGTCCAGGATCCGATATATGGTGCACTGTATATTATAATTGTTGCATAATTTAGAATGAAAAATGTACTGCTGAATACAGGGTCTATTGAGGTACTACCTCTGTAAGCTTATAATATAGGAACTGTCAAACAAAAACTATATACAATTACTGAGATTTGACCAAATTAAACAATTTAAAACTAGTTCGCTAAATCGACATTCTTTAGCATTTTACTCCCATATGACGTTGAACTGTTATGTGCTATTATACTGAAACTATAGATCACAACGTGATATTTCATATAGAAGTCCCACCGATGCAAATGAAGGTATTGCCATTCATTCCGTCAAGCGCTACTGCCAACGCCATACATCCGCAGGACGGAATCAATTTAATACCTCCCTTTGCATCCATGGGAACTTCTATATTAAACCTCTACCTCACAGACAGGAGTAATTAGACCTTTTTTACAACCCTTAAGGGGAACACACCCGTGAGGGAATATTCGATCACCATATATGAATACATATATGACTGTTCGAATATAAGTAATTTCATCCATGAAACCTAAGTTCCTCTAAAAATTAAGTATTAATTCAGTGTGCATGTGTGTATCATTTTGACTTTATTTTGATGACTAGCCCGTGCCCACAAAGTGCCTGTGAAACAGTCATACAGGTGTCCTACAATGAAATACATGTATCTAACGCAGTCTTTGTGACGGTGAATTCCGGCTATTCAAAACATCAAGTTCCATGGTATTTAGAAGGCATCAGATGTTTATAAAGAACGTGTTTGCGCAAGCTAAATTGGCTAATAAGTAGGCTTAATTTCTTTGAATCCCGTGCCCTGAGTTAGTTCTATACTGTGTATTAGAAACAAAATGGTTGAAACGTATTTTCTGCCATCATTGGCCAACACCTTTAACGGAAGTAGATGATTTTCTATTTGTTGACTGAACTTTATAAATCCGAAGATGTCAAAATCTGTAAAGCTTTCGGAAGACCAATTTAAAAAATTCATTTCATATCCCACTTACTACATTAAAGACCAATTAGGTTTGGAGGCAGCAAAAGGGATTTTGTTTCAATATGTATGTATGCCGAAAAAATTCTTGTTTTTGTTTGTAAATAGGAGTGGGCTTAACAGGGATGAAAATCATTTTTTTGTCAATTGTTATTTTCCAACAGTTGTTTTGTATTCCATACTTATCTAAACATGAAATGACAAAAATTTTGCCTGGGGGCTAACAAAAAGTGCGCCGGGCAAAATCAAAAATGGCGCCGTCTTTTCCAAAAAAAAAAATTCAACATTTTCACCATAACTTTGTCATTTTTGTGGGGTTTTTTACTTGTTTGTGGTCTCTAACCCCATGTTTTTGGGCAAAGCAATCTGTTTAAGCATCTCAAAAATAGCGAAAAGCCATAGGTGTGGATGCAGGTGACGTAGTGAACACCTGTTTTGACAACAATTTCTGTTTATGTTACCTTAATTACCAAATTTCGCGAAAGATGTCGTCATTTTGGCTTGCTTAAGACAAAAATGTGGATTTTCTAATAGAGAGTTCCAGGTTCCTGACATGGCCACTGGCACAATCTGTTGCTCTAAGTGTCCTGAATGACACCCGTCCCATGTGGTCGATGCCAGATTCCATCTCCGGAAACAGCACGCATCAGGTGTCCACTCGGAAAGGTCCATCCCCATTGTCATTCAAAAGGAAGAACCAATGTACCATCTTTTGGTGCCTAACTCTTCCCAAATAACGGCAAGTGGTTAGTTAGGTTGGAACGTAGGTTCTTGAGAGTGAGAATTCCCAGTCTCTCTGCTTGGGCACCCGTCAATTGTTTCAGTAATTCCTCTCACATGGAAATACCACTGCTCCTCTGCTTGATAATCATCCCCAACAAGAACAATTAGGTTCTCAATCATCTCTTTTCGGCTAATTTTTGTGACATTGTAGAGGTCCCGCGGATATTGCATTACGTTGATGGGTGACTCTTTGGATAATAGGGGGTGAGCTCTATTCAACGATTAAATAGAGATGCAGTTAAATTAATCCCCAAGGGAAAAGGCATTCCTAAAAAAAATTATTTTATTCAAGGGAATGTTGATAATAGGCCTAGTGAGGGGTTTAGAGGTGAAAAAAAAAAAACCGCTGACAGAGGTACTGTGGTTTTTTGTAGAAGTCTTTTGAGTGTATAGTGCAAAAGAGAGGATGATTAGAAAGTTAGTGAAATTATATCAAGGTGAATGTTTAGAGCAGTACTATAAACTATGCAAGTTTGGGAAAATCGGGTGGTTGAATAGAGAGTTGCTGTGTAGTCTATAGGCCCTCATTGCTTTGTGAGTCTGTTGAAGTAGTTTTTACGGTTTTATAGTTTATTTTAAGAGAAGTTTAAAGTTAGTTTTTTTTTTTTTCAGATGCGATACATAAGAAAGTAACCCATCCAGATTTTTTTTTTCATGTTTTTGACGCTCCGAATTTTTTTTTTTTCAAAATTCAAATTAAATTTCTCGAGAGTGTCCTCATCCTCAGGATTTTGACCAAGGGACTTCCTAAGTAATCAATCACTAGGACTGTGTCCAATGTTTATCAAATTATATCATTTTTTAAACAGTGGGAAATGATATTTCTACCATCACTTTCTCCAGACTTTTAACAAAAGTGAATTATATTTATTTAATTACACCAAATAGACTACTATAAAGGTGTTAGAGTCAATAGACTATCTCATGCAGAGTACAAGAGAAGTGCCCCAAGGAAGTACCTACCTTTTCATTGAAAAGGGTTATTCTGTTCTAGTTGTTGTTTGTGTACGTGTGTGTGGGCTCTTTTGAGAGTAGCAAATACGCAAAAAGCATTTCTTAAAAATCATACGTGGTTCTAATTATCTCTCACACATCATAACATTCCTTGAAATAAGATAATTTTTTAAGGAAATGCCTTTTGTTTTGGGAGGAATTAAAACTGCATTCTAGGTAAATCGTTGAATACAGCTCTCACCCCTAATATATATGGCGAAAATTATCAAAAATGTGCCATAATTCAATAATGCATAATTTCAGGAATTGTAACGGCATAAATGGAATCTTTGACCCCCAAAAACATGGGGTTAGACACACAAAACCACACCATAGAGGACCCACAAATGACAAAGTTATGGCGAAAATGTGATTTTTCAGGGAAAAAACGGCGGCCCCATTGTGGATTTTGGCCCGGCGCACTTTTTTATTAGACCCCAAGCGAAAAAATTTTGTCATTATGTTGAGACTAGAGTAATGGAATACAAAAAAACTGTTGCAAAATAAAACAAAAATCACCCAATTTATAGCCCACTCCTATTGTAAATGTTATTTTGCTAGATAATTGTGTAAATTTTGTTTTGGGGTCTGATTACCTCTGGCCTTCGGCCTTGCGATAACATCCCCCATATCATTTGTTCTGTATTTAAATGTTTTTTTAATATTTGCTTGTGTAGCTGTGAATGATGTGGAAAAAAAATGAATTCATGAATATACATTGAGAAAACCGTTGTTTTAGTAAAAAAAGTGGACTTTTCACGACATTTCAAGCTGTCTCTTTCGCAAATAACTTACCTTTTACCTTAAAAATGAGTATGTGTTGAGTGATGGAAAATACAAATCTTTATGCACTATTGGAAATCAAAACTCCTTTTGTCTCAACTCCAGAAATCAGAAGAAATTGAAATAATCATCTGGGTCTCTAAATTAGGGCTTTGTTTACCATTTGCAAATAGTATTTTTCATTTTTCCAAGAGGCGTTCGCGCGCCCAAAAGTATATAAAAACACGAGCACGCTTCATACGCAGCAAAAAAAGTCACCAAGACGGACACGATTTGCAGCGCCTCCTTGCCTGCGGCGTTTTTTTGTAATGTGCTTTTTAAAATTACCGCCGTTAAGGACCATGTGGTTTTTGTAACTGGTCAAATACCCGGTTTAAATCGGCCAAAAAAAATACAACCCCCTCATGATTGTCTGCATTGGATAATTAACCTTTGTTGGTAACGATTAGAACACAGGGTTGATGTTTAAAATGAGTCAAAAAAATCAGAAATTCGTTTGTAAAAAAAAAAAGCATTAGGGTTGACACTACCCTTAATGTAAAAAGCCAAAGAATTTGAGGGAGTAAGCACAACAATACGATACTGCTTCAACTTTGAAGTACAAAGTAAATTAATTGATGCGATGCGCAGCAGAATCGGCCTTTAATACTACCAGATGCATTATACACTCTGAGGAGGCAGTCTAAATTCCACGCCAATTTAAGACACGGAACATTGTGGGACAAACAAATTCTTTGCACTGATAACAGGAACTACTGTATGTATAAAATATAATATGTTGTATAAATCGACATACACCAGGCATTCCTTGTTGAGACTTGTGGGCGTTTATTGATTACTTTTTACTTCTAGGTGCAACAGAGATATTTAAATATGCTACATAGACATCTAAAACTTTGTGTTTTAAAATGAAGCCCATGCAAAATATCTTGATATGCATTTCCAAAATACCCCAGCACAAGCATAAGCAAACAACTTGGCACATGAGTACAAATGAGGGGAAATCACATGGGTCGGTTTGAGGGACGTCGGCTGTAGAATTCATGTTCATTGTTTGAGCAGGTGGTGTAGCCAGGTGGCAGCAATGGACAATGGTGGCATACTACAATGAATGAGTGGCCTGGCTGTAGAATTCCTGATCATTGTATGGAGCCAGGTGGCAGCAAATGAATGTGCAAACTACAATGAATGAGTGCCTGGCTGTAGAATTCCTGATTATTGTACGAGCCAAGTGGTGTTGTTGTAGCCAGGTGGGACCGCAAGGATGGAACGTGCATAATACAATGAGAACAACATAACAAATTACCCCAATCTCTGCACAAAGGACATATGACTGGCTGGCCCCAGCAGGTGGTTAAACAAAGAAACACGAAAGCCAGCATGCAGGCAGTCTCCAAACCGACCAACGCAACTTTGACTCAGTTGTTGTGCCATGTGCACACATGCTACCTGCCATGGGTTTTGCCTGCTGACAGGCAAATTAGGATCAAACTTGATGCTTTAACCCAGAACTAATTGCCAAAGAATCACCTCTCCAAAATTGTATGAGGAGGAAAAACTGTAAGAGAAACACAAAATCAAAGGGATATGTAATAAGTTTATTACAGGGGTTCAAAATATGGAGGAAACGAGGTCAAAAATGCTTCAAAAAGTTATACAGCAAGTTTGTTCACCTCTCAGGCTTCAAAAAAAAGTATATTTCCACAATCTACAAAATTTATTAGTTCAAATGTTAAAACAGGTTCAAGGTCACTATGGGGAAAAGATTTCAGCTTTATCTGTTTCATTAATAAAATGTATAAAATTGGATGTCCTAATGGTAAAAATATACTGGTTGTTGCACGGTATATGATAATTGTTGCATAATTAGAATGAAAAATGCACTGGCTGATACAGGGTCTATGGGAGGTAACTAACTCTGTAAGTTCGATAAAGATAGAACTGTCCAACAAAAAATCTATATACAATTAACTGAGTTTGACCAAACTAAACATTTAAACCTAGTTTCTAACTATAATCGACATCGTAAATTTTACTCCCATATGACTGAACTGTTATGGTGCTATAGACTGAACTATAGAAATCACAGACAGTAGACATTTCATATAGAAGTCCCCGCTGATGCAAATGATGTATTGCCATTCATTCCGTCAATCTCATATACTGTACAACGCCATAACTCCATTACGGAATCCAATTGTAATACCTCATTTGCTCCCTGGGATTCTATATGAAAACCTCTACCTCACAGACAGGGTGAATTATAAACTTTTTTAAAACCTTAAAGGGGAACAAAACCCTAAATATTTCGATCATCATATGATTATAATACATATATGACTGTTCGAATAGAAGTAATTTTCGTCTCCGAAACCTATTTTTTTCTAAAATTAAAGTAATTAATTCAGTGTTCATGGGTGGGAAATCCCATTTTGACTTTTTATGACGTAGCCCCGGGCCCACCAAAGAGTGCCTGTGAACAGTCATACGGTGTCCTACATTGAATACATGTAATCCTAAAGCATTTCTTTGTGACGGTGAATTGCGGCTATTCCAACATCAAGGTTCCAGGTGATTTAGAAGGAATCATATGTTATATAAAGACCATGAGTTTTGCTCAGCTAAATCGGCTAATAAAGGATTAATTTCTTTGAAACCAGTGCCCGTAGTAGTTCTATATACTGTGTATTAGAAAAAAAATGGTTGAAAACGTATTTCTGCCAAGCATTGGACCATACACCTTTCACACGGGAAGTAGATGGATTTTCTATTTGACTGACTTTTTAATCCGATAATATCGCCGTTCATACCACCAAATTGCATGTGCATCGTCTATTAACAATTGATTCCCTGCCAATGAATGCCCATGGAATGTTTTGGATACCGGCACCATTCATCACTATAAGAATAGATGTTTGATTTTTATGTCTTCATAGTGAATGACCCTGCGATTGCTTTGCGGCACTCTTGGTGGGCACAGGCTACGTCATCCAAAGTCAAAATGGATTAAGTTTTCTTGTTTTGTATAGTTTTTTTATGAGGGAATAGGTTTGAGAACTGGAAATCCACTTCTACAGCCCTGTCTCAAAGGCGAAAAATTTTAGTCATTTCATGTTGAGATGAGTAAATGAATCAAAAAACGGTTTGCAAATAAAACCCAAAATCCCCCGTAATAGCCCACCCTCTGGTAAATGTTATTTTGGCTAGTAATCAATGTTGTAATTTTGTTTTGGGGTCTGATCACCTCTGGCCTTCGGCCTTTCGATCACATCCCCATAAATTGGCCTCTGTATTTAATGTTTTTTAATATTTTCTTGTGTAGCTGTGATTGATGATGGTGGAACTTAGAAATGAAATATGAATATACATTGAGAAAATCCGTGTTTAGTAAAAAAAGTGGACTTTTCACGCCATTTCAAGGCTGTCTTTTTCAAATTAACTTGCCTTTTAAACTTCAAAATTGAGTATGTTGTGCAAGTGATTTTGAAAATCATCTTTTGCTCCCTTTGAAATCCAACTCTTTGTATTCAACTCCAGAAATCAGAAGAAATTGAAATATCATCTGGTCCAAATCAATAAAATTAGTGCTTTGTTTACATTTTCAAATATTATTTTTCATTTTTCAAGAATGCGTTAGCGCAAAAAAGTATATAAAAACAAGCGGCACGCTTCATTACGCAGCAAAAATTTTCACCACGCGAACGATGAGCGCTTGCGCCTGCGGGGAGTGGAATGCGCTTAACTTCCCGCCGTTAAGACCATGTGGTTTTTGTAACTGGTCAAATACCCTTTTAATCGGCCAAAAAAAATACAACTCATGATTGTCTGCATTTGATAACTTTGTTGGTAACGATTAGAACACAGGTTGATGTTAAAATGGTGCAAAAATCAGAATAGTTGTGGTTTGTAAAAACAAAAGCACTTGTGTTGACACTACCCTTAATGTAAAAAGCCAAAGAATTTGAGGGAGTAAGCACAACAATACTATACTGCTTCACTTTGAAGTACAAAGTAAATTAATTGTGCACTGCGCAGCAGCATCGTGCCTTACTACATACCAGATGCATTATACACTCTTAGCGCAGTCTAATTCCACGCACTTTAAAGACACGGCACATGATTTGTGAGGACAAAACAAATCTCTGCACTGATACAGGAAATACTGTATGTATCAATATATAATAATGTTTGTATAAAATCGGACAAACACAGGGCATTCCTTGTGAGACTTGTGTGGGGAGTTTATTGATACTTTTTACTTCTCGGTGCACCAGAGTATATTAATATGCTACATCGACATCTAAAACTTGTGTTTAAGATGAAGCCATGCAAAAGATCTTTGATATTGCATTTCAAAAATACAGCACAGAATAAGCAACAACTGTCACATGGTACAAACTGAGGGGAAATCACATTGGGTCGGTTGAGACGTTTGGCTTTAAGAATTCATGTTCCTGTATGAGCCAGGTGGTGTAGCCAGGTGGCAGGGGGGGGCCAATGGAATGTGCATTACTACAATGAATGAGTGCCGGCTGTAGAATGTGTAGAATCCTGTTCATTGTATGAGCCAGGTGGCAGCACAATGGAATGTGCATACTTCAATGAATGAGTGCCTGGCTGTAGAAGGAATCATGATTATTTGTACGAGCCAAGTGGTGTAGCCAGGTGGCAGCAATGGAACGGCATGAATACAATGAGACCACATAGCAAATTCCAATCTCTTGCACAAAGGAATGCTGACGGTGCCAGCAGGTCGGTTTCAACAAAGAAACACGAAGCCAGCATGAAGGCAGTCTCCAAAACCGATCCAACGAACTTCTGCTCATGTTGTTGTGCCATGTCACACATGCTACTGCCTGGGTTTTGCCTGCTGACCAGGCAACTTAGGACAAATGATGCTTTAACCAGAACTAATTGCCAAAGAATCACTCTTTCCCCCCCCCAAACTTGTATTGAGGAAGAAAACTGTAAGAAACACAAAATCAAAGGAATGTAATTAAGTTTATAAGGGTAAAATATGAAAGGGTCCAGTCAAAGTCCAAAATTGCTTCAAAAGTTATACCAGCAAGTTGTCCTCTCAAGGCTTCAAAAAAAGGTATATTTTCACCAATTAAACATTATAGTTCAATAGTAAAAAGGTGAAGGTCACTATGGGGGAAAAGATTAAGATTTATCTGTTCATTATAAAAATGGATAAAATTGGATGTTAATGGTACAAATATATAATGGTTGCATGATATGATAATTGTTGCATAATTAGAATGAAAAATGTGATGCGGAATACAGGGTCTATGGGAGGTAAATAACTCTGGAATCTTTATAAATATTGAACTGTCAAAAAAAAAATCTATCACAATTTACTGAGTTTGACCAAAGAAACAATTCTAATCTTAATCAAAGTTCATTTATTTAAAAAAAAATTCTTGTAAATTTTACCCCATAGACCTTGAACATGTTATGTGCTAATACTGGAACCTAAGCTACCAGACAGTAGACCATTTCATATAGAAGTCCCGCTGATGCAAATTTTGAAGGTATTGCATTTCATCCGTAAAGCACTAATGCACAACGCCATACAGCGCATGACGGAATCAATTGTTAATACTCATTTGCATCCCATGGGACTTCTATATAAAACCTCTACCTCACAGACAGGGGAATTATACCTTTTTTAAACCTAAAGGGGAAAACAAAAACCTAAATATTCGATCAAGCCTATGATTAGATACAATATGACTGTTCGAATATAGAAGTAATTTCAGTCTCTGAAAACATATTTCCTCTAAAAATTAAAGTATTAATCAGTGTTCATGGGTGTATCCCATTTTGTTTTGATGAACGTAGCATGGGCCCCACCAAAGAGTGCCTGTGAACAGTCATACAGGTGTCATACATTGGAATACATGTATCCAAAGGCATTTCTTTGTGACGGTTGAATTGCGGCTATTTCCCAAACCTCAAGTAGTAGTTCCATGTGTATTTAGAAGGAATCAGATGTTGTTATATATAAAGACACATGAGTTTGCTCAAGCTAAATTGGTAATAAGTAGGATTTTTAATTCTTTGAACCCAGTGCCCCCGTAGTAGTTCTATACTGTGTATTAGAAAAAAAAATGGTGGATGTTGAAAAAGTTATTCGCCAATCATTGGGACAAACACATTTCACGGGAAGAGTAGATGATTTTCTATTTGACTGACTTTATTAATACGATTAAGATAGGGGGGCCGGTTCATACCACCAAATGCAATGGGCATCTGTCTATTAACAATTGGATTCCTGCCAATGAAATGCACGTGGAATGTTTTGAATTAGCGCACCAGTAATCACTATAAGAATAGATGTTTTGATGTTATTATGTGCTTCATATGAAGGACCCTGCAGGATTGCTTTGCGGCACTCTTTGGTGGGCACAGGCTACGTCATCCAAAGTCAAAATGGATTCACCCATGAACACTGAATTCATACTTTTATTTTTAGAGGGAATAGGTTTGAGAGACTGAAATCACTTCTATTTGAACGGTCATATATGTATATAAACATGTGCTGATCGAATATTTAGGGTTTTGTTCCCCTTTAAGAGTAGCCCAATAAATTGCTATATCTTGTAAATCAATTTGAATAATCCCAATTTTCCCCTTTTATTTAATGTTTCACTAGGTTGATTTTTGAAAACTTAATTATCCTGCAATTTTCACAGTATATTAACATCAAATTGTTTCTTTTGCAACTTGTTTTAGTCACATCACAAAATTGTGTGACTCTTTATTTATTGAATTTCATTGCATGTTTGGCAAATACCATTGTTATTTTTGGAAGTTCATCTATTTTGAGAATGAAGAAGTCCAAAATTTCTTACACATGAAATTTTTAGAACCAATTTGCACCACTAAAATCAGGATTTTGTTGCATGGCCATGATATTGGGAAACAGAGTTAATTGATATTGCATTTCATTCTACGCTTAAAACGATACTTTGTTAAGACTATGTGTACATGTTAGAGATGAAACACATAAATATACTAAACATGTTTATTATTTTTGAAACTGGAGATTTGTCACTATTTGGTTATCCTTGGTGTAAGACTTGGATTAAATAAATCAACCAAGCCAATATGGAATAAAGCCTTTACCGCCTATCATTGTATACATGTCTATATTGATTATTTTGGTGCAGATATTACCTGGATACCCGATTTTGGTCCAAATGGCCCCAAAAATGAGATGTTTCGGAAAAATTCTATGAGTGTAATAAGAAAATTCCAACTATTTTCGTTATAATTGTATTCACTGCACAATCGATCAACTATCTACCAATTCATCAAATTTATTTCTAATGGCTGCAATAAGTAATACAGGCCTGCTAAAAACCTGTTCCACTTTCTTTTGTTTGGTGGTCCTTTAACACATGATATGTGAAATGGGTGCAATTAAAATTGTTTGTTATGCCTATACGTTTTCATTACCTTTTTCAACCATGAATGGAGTGCAAAAATAATGTGCAGACCTTTCATCATTTATAAGATACCTCATCCATCATAGTTTAGTGTCAAATGAAATGAATGTACCTTGCGTCTAACTCGATATTTTGGCCATCGGCACGTTAAGCTATTTTATCATGAGAGTCATAGGAGATCTTCTAATTCTTTTTCTGACAATAGAGATTCACACTAATGGATCTTTGTACCATGTTTTAAATGTGCATTTTGTGATTTCAGCACCTTCGTTTTTATCCATTATTCAATGGATATCCTTGAGAAAGTTCATTCACAAATTTTATTGCTTCTGACATTGCAGTTTTGTTTATGAGCAAAATTCTCGTTTCCCACTGTCCCAGAGGCTACTATGCTGTAATTTCTGTCCATATACAGACAGAAAATACAAAATTGCAAATTTCTTACAGATACACTGAATTTGCACTAAAATTAAGTACTGATGGATTACTAATGTTAGGGTTCAGATGATTTAAAATTTGAGGCAAGTCGGGGAACAAGGTTGTGGTTCACGAAATGCCCTTTATTCCCCGTCAGTCACACTTTGGGTTTCTCCAGTTGGCCATGCACTTATCACATTTAAAAAGCTCATTATTCAGGCTTGCAGGTAAAGCATCATTATGGCTCACCATCAACAAGTGAGTATTCCTCAAGGAAAGCCCCTGTCACTTCACCGACTTTAAGGTCACGTCACATTGTCTGCAATCTGTTCAGGCTCATTACACCACCCCAGGACGCTCACAATGAACTTCACGAACCTCCGAACAATCTCGTCATACTGGCATTTTTTTTAATATCTTAATATAAGGTTTGATGAACAAGGTGATTGAACCTGCTGGCGCACGCACAAGCAGTCTATATATACTATGGACAGTCAAACGACGCTGATCAAATGCCAGCGTTGCTTGAGTACACCACATTTATGTTGCATGGCATTGGCAGAATTTACAGAACCACTCACAGAACGTGACAATTTGTAATAGTTTTGCATGTATGAAAGCTCTAAATTTAGAAGAGACCTTTTGTGGAATTAGATACGGAAGCTTTCAATGAGAGATTTGTTTTGTTTCAGATATACTAATGGTAGACTAATGGTAACATGTCCTTTTGCCACTTGGAGTTCCCGTAGCTGGGCCTTTACATGGGAGGAGAAGGGGGGGGAAATTACATCTCTGGTCAACCCAACCTTTCATTTTGGTGGATCACATCTCCTATATACTTGTTTTTAAATTATGATACTTGACTCGGAGCAGAAGCCTGTCCAGCATGCAACACCACTAAATAGCAGCTGTAAGACCCAGTACTTATCTTACATGTATGGCCATAATCCTAATACATTACTTGCATTATTGATTCTCCACTGCTCCCTTGAAAATGCATCCATATGTGCAACCATTGTAAGAAGAAGCAAAGGATGTACTATGTTTGCTTATCTAATATGTCGCTTTGGACCACATTTCTTAATGATAACAATAACATCTGAAACACAAAGCACTATGCACGCACAAACTTTACCGCACTCAACAATGTTTATAAAGGAGTCTAGGTTGCGCCAGGCACCGCAATTCCATTGCGATAACACACGCCAAACCACCAACAAAGTGCGGCACGATGTGCTAATGACAAGTCACACACCATGCATAAGCATGTTTGTGGGTGATCTATCCCAACCATTACTGCATGGGGTGCATGCATTTACAATCAGAGGCAACCCATAAGAGCAATGGCCCTGTGGACACAGTCCGATAGCCAATGTGATTGAATAAATACAAATTCAAAACAGCAAATGGTATAATGGAACGATGTCATGGATGGGAAATGTTTGAAGAAGTCTGGTTTGCCTTATGTCATATTAGAGAAGTGTCAGAGCCTAAAGCCAAGAGGTCAGACCTAAACCACTGTCATTTTCACTAATATGGACTTTGATCTTTGCAACCCAATTGTACTAAGTTTCTACGAATTTTATGAGCAAAATGACCCAACCAAGGTTAATTATATTAAGCAGTGGCGCTTTTTCATATGATCTAATGACGTTGTCAACAAGTTCGTTTGTGTACAGCTACAGAAACTTCTGAAGTAATTCAACGAAATCGCTCATTTCAGATTACAGGCTTGGGCATTTAATATACTGGAAACGAAAAAATCATGAAGGGAAAATGATAGAAAAAATAGGTGGAGGGAGATCCCAGTACCAACTTTGTAATATATATTACCAAAGGTCTTTCTTAAAGAAATCACAACTTGTTTTTTTGTGCTATGGCTACAGCCATAAAGGAATAGTCTCAGGTTTTGTTAAAGTCTGGTAATCCCATGCAATTTATAAGCCACAGCCCATTAGTTGACAATTTGACAGCACAAGCATGAGAAATAACATTGCTCTTAAATACATGAGACCCACAATTGCTGAACAGATACGCAATTACAAGCACAACACAAACTAACAACTTCAACCAAGCTGAAATTTTGAGTTATATTGACAATCTCTTAGAGACTAGTAATTAAGCCGATATATATATGAAACTCAAACAATTGCAACAGAAGGTTTTATGGTTTAATATTGTTCCATGACCCCCTCTGAACGTTATATCCAAAATCGGCCAAAAGCGGGACACAGGGAAGTGGGTAATTAGCAAAAATCCAAATGCCGCCAAAGGCAATTTGAGGCTGTATCTCCTGAAGGTGGTTTAGACCCCACAAATATGTTATAGTGAATACAAATTGACTCATGTCAAAGAATCAAATAAGCTTGTGAAACATGCACTATGACGTATTCTATGACGTACCACATTAAAATGACGTAATTATGACGTAATATTACGTCATCAGGAATCGAAGTACTAGAAAAGGAGCTTGTTCCAGGTTTTACATTAGTGACCATATAAAGCACATGGATTAATGTAGGTGGATATACTATGGCGGATCTATGGTGTGGATCTACTGTAGGTAGATCTACTATGGGTGGATATACTGTAGGTGGATTACTGTAGGCGGAGGTACTCTGGGCGGATCCACTGTGGGTGGATCTACTGTAGGCGATGTACTCGGGCGGATTACTGAGGCGGACTACTGGGCAGGGCTCTACTCTGGGCAGATATATCATGGGAAGATTGTACGGGGACGGATCTACTATGGGTGGATCTACTTTATCGGATGAAACCCCAGACACGACTATCTATTGAGTGATTGCCTGAAAAGATACAAAAAAATCATACCGAACTCAAAGGAAACATTCATCAGTGAAAGAACTGGTTTCTCTTCTTATTATTGTCCAAACACTGTGTTCTCAAATATGATCCAGCAGAGAGGGGTACAACGGCTGGCTGCTTCATGAATTCCGCAAGGTCCTGTTTGTGCATTGTTGCTCCAGCAGTGGGCCAGACCAAGAGGTGTGCCATTGTCTGTGGTGCTGTTCCACAACCACAGGTAGTATCCGGGTCTGCTTCCAGATAGACCAATTCTGCAAGGAAACATTAGAATGGCCAGTTCTGGGTCTCAATCTATTGAGGCATCGCCATTCAGCCCATGAGGGAGTCAAGCCGGTGGGAGTGCTCACCAGGTTCAATACTGATAGATGTTACTTAGTTAGCAAGTCTTTCTTTTCCACAAGGCGACTCTATTAAGCTCCTTAGCGACTGAGTCAAGAGGTTGGACTGTGCTTAAGAAACTTTCTCTAGACATAGGATGCTTCACATTGGATACTGGCAGCTACGCTCTTGCATGCTTGCTACGATACGACGGATGCTGGTGGAGCAATTCCTGCTAGGATGTACAAGTTTCCCATTGGTGTTTGACGGAGGGCATCCTTGATAGCCGGCAGGGAGGCATTTAACGCTGGATCACGCGTCTTGGCAGGGTTGATTCTTCCCATACAGGGCAGGCATACTCTGCACTGAGTAGCACAGGGCAAGGCGTCGCTCTTAGGGTAATGGCGGCGAGCACCCCATATGTGCCAGTGAGTTGTTCAAGCTGTTATGCGTGAACATACTTTACTCTTCGTCTTCTCAATGTGGGTCTTATAAGAGGTCCAAGGTGACTCCTAGGTAGCAGGGTTATCACAGTGCTCCAGGGGAGTTCCAGACCGGGTACTTTAAGCTGACGTTGGCTTCACGGTTGCATAGATGGAAAGCACCACCTGTGTCTTAGATGGATTTGCACTTAGGTAGTTTTTCTCATAAGAAGGAGTGAGTTCATCCAAGCTTGGAGAGGCTCTGGTCCTTTGGAGAGGAAAACTGGTCTAAGAGTTGCAGAAATCTAAATTGCTTTGTTGACCCAGCGGCTTTGGGAGCTGCTTTTTAAAGTTACGATCTACGTATGGCTTGGATCAGCAAGCATTTTCACTGTCGTCACACTCAACAAAAAGCGAACGGAACGACATCGACACTGTTGACAATATATTAACGTCAGGGCCGGAAAGATTTTAGCTTAGGGCTATGCTGAATTCGCACCTGCTCCGGTGTGAAGTATCAAGTCCAGCAGGTATCATAGTCCGGCAGGTATCATAGTCCGGGCTCCATAACGACACCGGAAATAAAGCGTGAAACGAATGTTACGTGAAGGAGTCAACTGATCGATTGCCCTATTGGTCACCATTGTTCCCGGACGGTGAGCCGGAGGACTCCTGCCACACCGGCTATGTAATGTAGCGTCCATTTCCAACATTTTTATACAGGTGTGCATATAAAATTTGAAAAACGTTGTGAGATTCTAAGACTTTGCAACGACATACTATGTAGGCAAGGCTATTGTATCAAGATTTAAAACATCAATATGGCCATGCAGTATGAAGTGGGGCTAGTTTGCGTTTCGTCTGCAAATTTTCAAGTGTTACGCATCATTTTGAGCTTAAACCTTTTATAACTTCCAAACTATAGACCAGTTAACACCTATGTCACTTATTTGGTTGCCTGCTGACCCATTCCTGCGAATCGTATGGCCCATAGTATTAAAACTCTACAGATACAATTGCCCAGTGTGTAACCGTCAGACCGACCTATTCAAGATACCAGGCCCTAACATGTTACAACATTGCTGTTGACTGGTCTATACACCTAGATATGAAAGTAAACATTTGTGAAAGGAAATTGTCCAATCTTTACACATATGGCTACAAAATTGCCGTAGGGTAGGTCTTAAGAAGTATTACAAAATCATGAAATTAGACAAAAAGTGGTATCTCTTATGATTTGGGGAGCATACAAGCTGGTAACGAAATGGCATCAAAATATGCATACATTGACAAAAGTCCTAAAGACTGCTTAAATAATTCTTGCAAGTAGATTCTGCTGAAGCACAATCAGCAAAGTAAATCCGATAAACCATTATTAAATGTAAAAACATTACTTAGGGTTATAACCCTTGTGAAAATAGTTTTTACTGTATGACAAGTATGAATTTAGAGTGTCGCTGCTCAAATTGGCAGAACTCACTGTTAAGCATCAACAAGTCAAATGGATCAAAGAGGATAAAGCTAGTTTGAATCTAACCATTTCTTAAAAGTAAACATTTCACGCATGAATGTATTTTTTGATATCATACCCTCAAATTAATATAATTGCAGTACGTAGGAGCTTGCATGTCTCATTGTTCGATATAGCAGATTTGTATTCATTCATCCACGCGGTCTTAACTGATTAATTATGAATAGTTTATATTTAATCAAGAACTTTCATTTTGGTGTCTTAATGAATGTTTAAATCTAATTGTAGAAGATATAATTAAAAAAAGGACAGTTCAAAAGTGTCTTTTACTGAGTAAACAGTAAAAAAAACCAATAAAAACAGACCTAATTTTCACCTATAAAATTGCAACGTACGGTGTCCCATTTCCTATGCATCCCAACTGTCTAATTAATTTTAATGAGCTTCATTAAAATGTTAGGTCTATGTAATTAGGATTAGATGAAGTGCAAATTCATAATTTTAAATGGTATTTATTAATGCATGAAAAAACAAATGGACTGAATAAGATTGTGTCTCCTATTGTAGGTTTATCGTTCCCATTGTAAACTAAATCCCAAACTTTTATTAATCAAAAATTTATTTATACAATTTCTTTAATTAGCGTCCCACAACAAATTTATGAGTCTTAAATTAAAGGACAGTTAATAAGCTTTAATTGATATTAATTCAAATAATTATGATTGTTAAGAAAAGGAAGAACAATAAGAGGAAGTTCATAGTATCCCATAGACGTTACATGGTACAGTCTCCAAATTCTCGTGTCCCAATCTCATTTACCTCCACCTTCGTTTAATCAATAGTCTAATTTTATTACTGAAGTCTGACAAGATTTTGGTACCAATTAAAGCTAACAAAATTACCTTTAAATGAGTGTTACTGTGGAAGTATGCAATCACATTTAAGTACTCTAATCATTATAAACATGTCAGATTCCTCTAAACTATGAAACATCTACACCCTAGAGCAGGCCCAATTCAAGACACATGGCAATATAAAAAAATTATATGCTAACATGCTGAGAGGAGTGAAATACAGGGTTACAAATCTATATAAATGTTTTCTGGAATTTTTTTTTTGTTTTCCGTTTTTGTCGACATATTCGATATACGAACAGGCTTGTAGCGGGTTCACAATTGGCTGAGACCCTAAGCGATGTGAGGAATGACAATTCCTGATGGCAGCAATGATAATGGGTAACTGCGCTTTAAATGAGATTGTATTTAGGTTATTTTTGGCGCATTAAACCCATGCTTGATGTTATCATTATTCATTATTGTTGTTGTTTTTTAGCATTTACATCATACGATCTTATTCCACCAAATAATAGTTACGTCATGCGTCTTTGTCACCCTTATGACGAATTGACGTCAAATTGCATGATGACGTCACAGGTAAGTCATAATGGGTTTTAACCAGCTGATCCGATTCTTTGGTATCAGATTCTATTATTAATATATATTTATCGGGTCTAAAACCAACCATTTAAGAGATACAGGGATTGAAAGATGTATTTTGGCGGCATTTGGATTTTATAGTAATTGGCCAACTTCCCGGTGTCTGATTTTGGCAGATTTTGGATATAATGTGAGTGGGGCATACAAACAAGCTGAAACCAAAAACCTTCTGTGGCAATTTGTTCTAGGTTTTCATCCATAAGTTCATGGACTATTACTCACAGAAACTCAGAGTGCCATATAGATACAATGTACCTACAGGGGATTACATTGGATATATAACTATGCTTGTGGAAATTATCTCTCTGCTCTTACCAGGATGATCGCTAGTTATGTTGGCTGAGAGACTTGTTTTCGGTTGATTATTCGATCCAGGTGCTTTGGGCAGTTAGAATTCATGTCTGATAAACAATTGAGCCAAAGTAAGTTTGTGAAAAATGGAACCACGGTAATTAAGTAATGATTAACACAGAAACAGATAGAATGCACCTGCAAAATAGTCCCATACGTATGTCCCCCAATGGAGTCAAAATGTGAGACCTCATAACTATCATGAAAACTAAAACATTCTTAATTTTCCTTTAGTTGACCTGGATTTGTGACATTTGCCGATAAATCTGCAAGTATTTTTGGAGGATACACAGAGTTGAAGTAGCATGTCATACATTTTTTACCCATTTGTGATGAATGTTCAAATAACCTATAGATGTGTTACATGAGTGTATTTCTGACTCCCGAGAGCGGACTATTTCTTGGGTTTGGTAAAAAAACCCATGAATCCTAGCATTAAACAAATGGTTTGGGTTACTATTTATGGTTTTTATTGCACTTTGGTGGTTTTGGGATCTTTAACGCGGCACTGGCACATTTTTCAGAAAATTCAAATTTCTTCATTTGCTCGCAAATAAATAATCTAGCCATTGAAGATAAATATCTATTTTCATATAAAAACACATACCAACAACAGACCCCCTGAACTAATGGCTAGAAATCAGGTCAAAATACAATAATATAATGCATAACGCTGAAGACATAGTTGTATGAGTGACAGAGTCCATACTAAAACGAAGACATGTTCCTTTCATCAAATTTAGTTCCTCACTTCCTCTTATGGTACCTAACAAAAGGTAGGAACCTAGTTAGGTAAACTTTTTTTAAGTAAAGAAAAAATTGCATGCAGGATTAGCAATTTCCCTGTCTAGGCCAGGCAATCATTGGTGAAGAGAGCCTCAACAAGATGATACAAAGAAACATTAAATTTTTTTTAAAATGTCCGTCAGTTTCTCATATGTCAGATATCTGAAACAAGAGAAGCCATCAGATGTGTACTGTTATAGGCTGCTGCATACCCGCACAAAACATAATTACACTGGCAAATACATTTTATTAGCCTATAGAGAGGTAGACACAGAGTAAAGGCAAAGTCTGGCAAAAGTAGCCCATATGCAATAGACAGCCATAATGTAGGCAAGAGAACCACATAACATGACAAATACCTCCCTCCACCTGTTATTAATTCCAGAGATGCTCAAATTGTACAGGTTATCTATTATTCCCTCTTGGCATTTCCACTGTAGGGCAAGGGAGATTGGGTTGGTACATTTTCTGACCCCTTTGCCTGCTCTCCCATTTTGACTCGCAAGCAGCCTTGGCAGAATAAAGTGGCGGGAATATTGTAACTTTATTTTCCGTCAAGCCTGCTGAATTCAACTGGGAGAAGAAAAAGTGGGGTCCCAAAATGTACCAACCCAGGGAGATTCTATGTTAATCGGCAAGTGTGACATCGTATTGCATAGGGTCTATTGGTAATGTTCAAATGCATTGTAGACTTGTGGTTTAAAATTACATCATTTTATAGCAAGTCACAGCTGTTTGAAAGTGTCATTATGACAAAACCCAGATGAAACAAAATATATCGCCAGCGACATAGTTTTGACAACTGATTTGGATTATTTAGTTAAAAGCTATTTATAAACCTTGTTTTTCAATCGTGACCTTTGTAGGCCTGTAAGGCAAGATTACTGCAATGGATTTGTCCATGTTCTACATAGATAATATTTATATCCGTTGTCAAAATTGTGTCGCCACTGCTTAAAATTGTTCTAAAATAAAAGAGACAATTTACATGTGGTCAAACAGCTGTGAAGTACAGACTTTCAAGGCAAATTTGCAATTACTTGGGGAATTATTTGTGTGTCCTTTTGGGGTATGAAACTTGGTAGAATAGGCTTTGCAACATCACCAAAATACAAATTTTCACTGCAGACCAGAGATAGAGATCTAGAGAAGTTCAGAAAGTACTCCGCAACACTCTTGGCAATGTTAATGCCAACAATAAAGATAGCAAATTTAGCAAAGTAAAACAATCAAAGCACAATGAATTAAACAATTTTTTTTGGACAGATTGGAGTATTTTTAGAATCATTTGCAAAAAAAAAAACCCCAAAGGAATGAAGACTGACTGACCCTCCTTCAAAGGTCTATCAGCCCATAAAACAGTGTATTTTGTTCATGTTTTTGAAGAATTTGATATTTTGTGTTTTGTCCAAAAAAAAAAAATGAACAAAAATATAGTGCAAATATGCACTAAAACCAACAATTCATCTTTCCAAGTTTCATTTTGCATACCTCTTTTTGCAACTTCATTAGGGGAAGTGTCTACTAGTGTGATAATTTAACCTTTGCTCTGCTTCATTGTTCAGTAAATTAGTTTTAATAATAACAAACATTCATTCCTTAGTGACAAAAACAGAATAAAAAATATCAATGGTGACACACTTTTGACAACTAATTTGGATTATTTATACTACTGACTTCATCCTGTATAAATTTCATCAAATTTAAATTGTGGGCAAATATAACTTTCTTAAAAACCTAGTTTAACATGTCTCTCTAAAGAAAATGGGCATATAGAGGGCACTATAAAATACAAACCATGACCTTTGTAGGCCTATATGGCAAGATTCCCACAATGGATTTTTCTGATTTTTGCAGAGGTAGCTCATGCCTGTCCCTACTTTATCATTTGTCAAAGTTGTGTCACCACTGCTTAAAATTGCTCTAAAAATAAACGAATTGCGCAGGATCAAACAACTGCGAGTTAAGCAAAATAAAGATACTGGAATGAATGAACATATTTTCAGAAGTGTGTATTTTTTTAATCCTTGTACACATTTTGTTTCAGATGGTCTGAGGTTGAGAGCAAGCAAGCAGCTTTTGTTCACTCCAGCTAGAACACAGGTTGCAAAGACTTACCAGCTTTATCATTATCATCAAGAGTTTTTACTACAGAAACCGACTTTGACTCTGAAAAATGACAGTATGGTGAACAGGACAAGTGCAATCACATTAAAATACTTTTACATTCAAGACATTCACATAGTTAGCATGAATTTGTATTCAACTGAAATTGCATTGCTTTGCGACCTGGGGGGCACTCCCATCTTGGAGGTGACATGCATGTAAGGCTGTTAAGACCCCCACTTTCAGCATCGCTGTCACCCAAAGACCATATATTTTGAAAATATCACCCTAAGACCCCATATTTTTTTAAATTTTACCAAACTCACCAAAGACCCCTATTTTGGGAAAAGCTTTGAACATTTTCCCTCAAAGACCCCTATTCTGGGCGAAATTTTTGCCAAATTTTCTAAAAAGAACCCACTTTGGAAAATTTTGCAAATTTGTCACCCGAAACCCCTACACCATATCCATTTCATACGTGACAGAGCGTCATATGAGGAGATGTGGGAGTTATGGTGTTGTGATGATAAATTTGCCACAAATGTAATGGCTTGCATATCATAGCTTTCACTTTCTAACAAAGTGAAAGTGAATTATACATAATCAAAACCAGATTCCATGTAACTATTTTATTTTTTGTGAAATAAATTAGTCTTTTAAACAGCTGTGCAAGGACATAATGTTACAATGTCATACTTACATGGTTGCAAGCTTGCTGCTCATGGAAATTAGGTTCTACATAAACTAGATGTAAATGCTACCACAAGACACTACCTGAATATACAGCAAAAACAGCTTTGTACAATTTTTACAACCGAACGTGTTAAAGCAGGGCTGGCAATAAAATAAATGCATCCTACAGCCAGTAGATTGGATAGAATGGATAAAGTTATAGATACTTTGATAAGGCCCAAAAAAAATAACAAGTTTGTCTCAGAAGAATGCAAATGCGAAATGCTAGAATTAAAAAAATTATCGGAAATTTTAGCCAACTTTTTTCCATTTTTTCACCCTTTGCATTCAAATTTTCTTTTCCTGAAAATTTTTGAAAAATATCTTTCAAGTGAGCAAAAATCGCTAAAAGACCAATTTTAAACAAAAATGCGCGTGAATTTCTGAGACAACCTTTTTTTTCTTGGCCTCTTACATGTTCTGTTTTGAGAAAATGTATGCTCCAAAGAGGAAATGGTGAAACTTTCATATCAGAGATAAAGAAAACGTCTTTACAATGTGTTTTTCAAATGTTTAAACTTGCTTTGAATATGCTTTCAGCCACCAATTTCAAGAAATATATCAAAGCATATTAGAATGACAGGATTTTAGCAATAAGGCGATATTTCACAAGTTCACTGTCCTGTGTGTCCTACTTTCACAATAGAGATCCATCAAACCTGCAAATGAATGGAGATTTTGGCAATATTTAGCACACATAGATAGCAGAGGGTGTTTTGAACCAATCCCATAATGCATTGCAATGTGCCTATACTGTACTGTACTGTACTAAACACAAATCAGTACTTTGGAAAAAAGCATCCCAAAGTTTAAGAACCACTGGACATTTCATGATCATGCTAAAAAATCCCTAAGTACTAATGCTTTGTGTGCTAAAATGACCGTAAACATCAGGGTTTTTGTGGAATCACATGACCCTATTGAGGTAAAATTTCCCAAAACTGGTGCATTGTGGGATTGATTCAACACACCCTCTGCATAGAGAGCAAGCACTTGCATGTACAGCTAGCACAATCACCACATTGACGTCTTGCTAGAGCAATCTTACCATGTGGTGTGGTGGGCGATGTAACTGGGTCAGATGAGCTGGAGGAGCCTATGAGGGAGACAAGACAGTTTGCATGTACATTTAATTAGTGCTGCAACTGAAAGTATCTTGGGCACTTCAGCCTAGTCATGGACACTGATAAGAGTATCGACATGAGACGGGCTTATTGTCATTTTTTTTAAATGAGGGTATACTATATGTTTTAGTACAAATTCATACATTAATTAAACATTAAACCACTACATATAGCAATAACTTTCATCCTAAAATGTTCAATGCACTATTTTGCAAACATACATATTACATAAAAAGTAGTTCAGCAGGATCCCATAAAGCATTGTGCACAAATGGCTAGAGTAAACAAAGAATTTAAGAAGTACATCAGATAAATATCATCTTGAAGCAACAGGCAACATTATTTCACAGGAAAATGTAAACGATTGTTATCTTACTACATCTTGATGCACTTTTAGAAGTTAAACAGATGAAGAAGATAGAGCTTTTAAGGAGTCCCGATATAGCAATGTGTCAATGAAAGCACACAGGACAAGATGGTATATTGAACCTGCAAACACATGTAGTGATATGAGCCAATTACACACGTACACACAGGAGAATGGCAAAGAGGATAGGCATTCAAGAACTCTTCTCCTACCAAAGCCAATATCTCAGGTAAACCGAGACCCACAGCGGTAATGATGGCACAGCTGTTTGAAAGTCTCATTATTATAACAAAACGAGAATAAAACAAAAAATATCAAAGGTGACACACTTTTGTCAACTAATTTGGAGTACTTATGCCACTAACTACATTCTCTGTAATTTTGATGAAATTTAATTGCGGGCAAATATGATTTTTCATAAAAATCTAGTTTTACACGTCTTTCTATGGGAAATAGGCATATAGAGGGCGCTATAACATACAAATTAGAACCTTTGTAGGCCTATATGGCAAGATTCCCGCAATGGATTTTGATGATTTTTGTGGAGGTAATAGCTATTGCATGTCCCTACTTATATTGTCAAAATTGTGTCGTCATTGCTTAAAATTGCTCGAAAAATAAGAGACGATTTGCATGGGGTCAAACAGCTGTGATGGGATCTCTATCAATGTTGCAAGCTACATTGCCAGGATAAAGAGAAGATCCTGTGTGTATCCCATGAGCCAAAGCGATTGGCAGATCGCCGACTTTCAAGAATGCGATATCACGTAATATCACATGATCATTGCTAGGGAGAATATCGATCTGAGGTATCGATCTCTGCCAGGTTTCAAAGAACTTTTGCAAGACCCCCCCCTTCATAAAACCACTTTCCTAAAGGATTTTTAGATGAAATCCAACACATGTTAGAAGGCTTCAAAGACATCAACAATAAAGAAATAAAAACTGAAGAAAGTTGTTCAGTAAGAAAATTAGGGGCAAAACATGAGTTAATTTTCGTATGTAAAATGTGCGAAAAAGACACTAATTTGTTTCTGCATTTTCTATGGCATTGCTTCACCTAGACTTGTGCTGATTGCTTTAATTGGTGAAGAATGAACTATATTTACCATATTAAGCACAAACATAAATGTCTCATGCATTTTATATTTTTAGGTTTTATTGATAAGACACTACCCTATTAGGTTCTGACAGGTCAACCACTACATGATATAAAATATTATGGCTCCAATGGCCTACTATACTTTGCAAGATTTTTTAAATTATTTACTTTGTTTATGTCACTAGGTGTATGCATTATGAAAATCAGAATCACAGTAACTCTAATAAGATTTTTCATTTTTGTCATGGGCACTTCCGTTAGTGCATAAGGGGGGGGGGGGCTCCTAGGGACCCATGCTAATTAACACAAAAACGAGGCGATGGATTTGGATTTTTTTTCACCAATGCAAGCGCAACTAAAAGTTAGACGAATACAAATAATATAAACCAAATATATTGCAGCGTTAAAAAATCGCCGGCTGAAAAACAAGTAAAATGGGTCCCTCGGACCCCCCCATGCAGTTAAGTGTTAAAGGACCATCTTAAAATCACTAACGACTCACATTTACTGCCCTTATCAGGTGCTCAAATGTGTGACTTATGAACAGGGACACAATGTATTTGAATAGGCCCGAATGCGATGCACAATGAAATGGATTGATTCATGGGATACACACAGGATCTTCATTTGCCAGGATATATGGGAGAGGGGGACTGCAGCACTTCAAGTAGAGCAGGTGGTTCCGAGATTTCAGAGATTTTTAAAAAAAAATTATGTGAACCTATTGCACATACCTGACTTAAATGAACAACTTGAAATTCGACATTATGTCATTTTTATTTATAATTTCTTGTAAAAAATAAATCAACTTTAAAAAGGTAGGAATTCAATGAGGTGTGATACTGCAAATGTTTTCTGATTTCATAAAAGAATAAAACAATTCTTACTCTCCTGTATTTTTAAGTTGCATGTTCATATTCAATACCACAAGTCAACGAACCCTGTGTACAAAATATGGCAGTCACCCTCAGGGGACAAAGATAAATTGTGCCATGATAGATCTATAATGTATGCACCTTTGGTTCCGATAACATCACTGAAACATTGATTTCTATTTTAACAAGCAAAAAATTGACATGTCATGTCATTGGTGACTTAACTGTAGGTGTGCGAAGAAGACAATTGCCTAGGGGTAAGCTTGCTTACAGTTTTTGGCATTCTTGCAAATTGATAATTCTTTTTATTTTAAGTGGACGTTCAAAATGATCTTCTGTAGACAGTTTTCTTGGTTGGTCTAGCAGACCTGAAACTGATGAGTGTTACAAGAAACACTGAAAATAATGAACACCTTAGCATTTATCATTCTAAGCTTTTCAACCCCTCCCTAGTTTCAAAAAAAAATATATTAAATAAAGAAAAAGTTGGGTTTTTTAATGCAGAAATCAGCTGAAAAACCTGGATTTGGAGGATTTCTAACTTGGCTCTGGCACTTTAGATATTCACTGCAGCAAAAGCATGATGTATGTTTAGAGTGGCAGATCACACATGGTTCACACAATCTTACCAGGATCTATGCTGGTTAGTGGAACAGGGTTAGTTGATTGTGTACTAGTACCTATAAGAAAATTAAAGTGCAGTTATAAATATACCTACAATACATCAACAAAAAACTTGCGAAGAAAATACAAGTTCATATACAAAGGTGTGTACATCAACAATTTAAGTGATAACATGAAGTTGTACATGGCAATTTGATTCACTGTCATGGGCACTGCTAAAAAGAAAAACTTCACAAAGTTTGGTAAGTACATTATATCCAATCTGGAATTGAAGAGGAATAAACAGGCTTTCCTTGCTTCTTAGTTGTAACAGGGGTATTAAACTTATCCCAAACAATCACCCCTGTAATTTTATTATACTTGTTGATTTTGTTACACATATCTTAAAAGTTTCATATCAGCTATATTGCAAACAAACATCCATATTACATATTTTGTAAGAATTATTTTCCTCTTGAATAGCTTCAGAAAATGACAGCCATTGAAGTTCACCAATTGATTCCACTTCACACAAAGTTCATAAATTAATCAACCAACCAATTGCCACACAAATCACCACCCTTATAGAGTTAAAATGTACTTTTCTGGTTATTAGAGCCTACCACTTTTAACAAAATGACAGAAAATGTTTGGTTTCCTTAACTTGGGAATAAAGCACATAAAAAATTACAGCACATGTTTATTCTGTTAAGGCTTCTGAATTCATAGGTGTGTCAGAAAAAATGTGTCAGATGGGCCAGGTTACGGAAACTCCCTCCAGAATACATACTCAGGATCATACAATCACAGATAATATGCCTGACAACATAATTATAGCTGACCTCTTTGACCACTGTGTAACACTGACCACAAACTAAAATCATATTTTAAACATACAATCTTGTATACATTTAAATGGAAACTGCTTTGAAAGATCTTTACTTTATATCCATTCTTCTATTAAAGCAATATTAGGACATTTTTTTGAAGAGCGCCCCCAATTTTTCAAAAAAAAATGAGATTTTTACACGGTTGCATTGGTAACTGGCTAGTAAACTATACCTGTGAATGGTTCCACCCAGCTCCGCAGACACAAGTCTGCGCTTTGTCACAAATGATGGAATTTTTCTGTGGTAATTCGAATTATATCGGTGTTCCCAATAATAATTCAACAGCTGTGGAGGAAACAGCCTTCAATGTGAAATAGCCGGGAAAATAGCCACCATGTAGTGTCTACGCTCATCCATTATTGTTTTATTGTTAAGAGCAATGTCAAGTTAGAGGTTATCTTTATCGAGTGGCACTATTTCATCATGGACGTGACATAAACGTAGCTTTCCAGCTCTGCCGTTAAGTCCAATCTGGGATCCCCCCCCCCAATTCTAAATTACAAAAATAGCATATTTTATGATCTAAATACGAATTTCTTAGAATCAGCTTCGCAGGTATCGTTTCCTAGAAATTACCACATAACGTGCCAAATATAAAGTTTTAAACATTGGGGGGCGCTCTTCAAAATAAGTGCCATTTATGCTTTAAAGGAGAACCCAGTACACCGAATATATTCACCAATATACCTTATAAAATAATTATGCCCACCATATTGAGTGAGTTCATAGAAAAAACGGGAATTATATGAACCCTAACAATGAATAAAACCATGTCTGACCATGTGCTATTTACAAATCGCGCTAGTGTTATTTATAGGTGTTATGGCGATAAGACCGGCACGTTTAGGTCACATGCCCTTAGGAAATACACATTATGAAAGCATCATGGGTGAAGATGTATGACGCTACCGTGCCGTCCGTTTCGCAGAACACATATTCATATCCCATATACAGTAACGCAAATTTCAAATAGCGCACATGTGGTCAGACAAAATGTTTTTAATTCGGTTTATGGTTAGTATAATTCCGTTTTCTCATGAAACCACTCCATATGTGTTCAATAATTGTTTTTATAGCGTATATCGTGTAAGTTAGTCTTGATACAGGTTCTCCTTTAAAATGATAGCTTCCACCACACACTGGTATTGTATTGTGATATACTTAAGTAGTTAAAAGTTACCAAAGGGGATTTTTGGTAAGAATTAAACAATCCATGACTAGAAATTGCATATTGACCTAAAATGACAGACACTAAATTTCTTGTAACTAACAAAGTTAAAATTTGGCAAAATACCTGAAAATTGGGTGAAAATGACCATAATAAATATGCTTATGGGTCAGAAACAGTTCATCAATTGGTTAAGACATCAGTTGAGTGATTATTGATCATTGAGTACACAAATAGGTCTACCCAATATTTGTTTGAAAGTGTGATGCTCGACATAGCAATTAAGAAGGGTCCAATGGGTAGCTCAAGAGTGACTAAATAGGTCACATCAAAACAATTTCAAACCGAAGGAATACATGTTTTCATTTTGCTTTTTTGTTTCAGCTCTCAAAGGTAACAAAATCCGAGTTTTTCATATATTTTATGTTTTGAATTTTTTCTGACAAACCCCCATGTGCCATTTTCATTTTTTCTGCAGATTATGAAAGCAGTGTACTCCCTGCGACTATCATGGAAATAGCCATAATTTAATATATAGAGGTATTTTCCCCAAACTGTTGAAATCATGGGTTTGGGGGAAATGCTTTTATCTTGAATTACAGATATTTCCACAATACCCGCATCAAGAAAATTTTGTCGGAGTACACCTGCTTTCATAATCTACAAAGAGAATGGAAATAGGATGCAGGGTTTAGCAGAAATAATAAAAATTTAAAAATATGAAACACCCTGTATTTTGTGATTTGTCTGTATCCAAGAACTGAAATCTCTGGGAATGCAAGACAAAGATACCTATCAGTTTCATTTGTTTTATTATGACCACCTGTTGAGAAGAATATTTTAGACCTATTTAGTTTCTTTTCGGGTACCTATGGGACCATCCTTAAGATCAATCTCTTTTACTTTAAAGCACAGCAGAAATGGAACCTTATCCCACTGATGATTGAAAGGGTTTCAACAAGAGAAATACACCAGATGGAGAAAAGAATGCTAGCACACATACACACAATATTCAGGACCTCCCATCTCAAGAAATATCACCTAACGTGTGTAAAGTTTAAGAGAAATAGCAGACACAAAAAATGATCTAGCAGTAATGCTATCCAGTGAATGATACCAGGAATTTACGTCGGATGCAGGAAATAAAATTCTTATGGCCAATTCAAAACAGAGGTCCTAATCCACTCACACTGCATGTCATAAATCCAAACACTATAAGTTCACGTAACAGAAATACATTGTCCTAAAAACACCTCACTGTTATCTAACACGATTGTCACAACTACCAACAACAAAAAAGGTAACAGCAATTCTTTCCTTTGATTTCCCCAATCATAAACTAGCTACTCTGAACTAGAGTTAATTCAGTATCTAAGCTCTCTGCGAAGTGCATCCTCAAATGGTACAGTTCCAGAAGTATGACTGGTTCTTTGCATCACATCTCTGGATATGCAAATGTCTGAGTTGCACCTTCTGAACTGCTTTCATGGGGACATTGTTGTCTTTGTACTTTGCTCCATTATAGTGGACATGACCGTTAGTACTTTACTTGTAGCATCAGGACAGCTACTGTAGTTAAAGGGAGACCAGGATTCCTTAAATTGGCTGAACAGTCATTGTCTACATTTTTTGTGAGGAACTTAAAGTATCTCACTTATGTACACCCGAAGTTTCAAAGCCGTCCCTGTGCAAAAGGAAATCCTGTTCCTTCAGAAGGAAATCTTGTTATGTAAGGATGAAAATGATAAATGGTTGCAAAAGAAGGAATTTGTTTAGAATAATTATTATCGAAGATCTTCGATAATAATTCAGTGGCTCCTGGGAAATGTACCCAGAATGAATAGCCAGGAAAAGAGCCACATTTCACATGGATGGACCATAAATATGGCCGTTTCCAGCTCCACTGTTAAATTACAATCAGGAACCCTAGTTTCGTACAAAGAATTTGTGTGTAACTCCACTAAAGGATATACATCACCACATTACACACCCAAAAGCCCTCCATTTTGACTGAAATCATGGATAAAACTGAAAAACAACCTATTTAATACTCCCAATTCCACCCACAGGACACCAAATTGGTGATGCAAAAGCCCAAACCCACATACACACAGAATAGAATATCAGCAACGCCATGATAAGTAACACCATTCAATTTGCTAATTCCCCCAAACTCTAGACAGGAAATTCAATTCACAGACAGATGGCGTGTGTTTTATATTTCCACCCAGCCCACTGAGCTAACTGGCCTACATTTTACAACCAAATATATTGAGCCGTTTGAGTTGGTACATGTTGAAAGGTTTTTAACGGTATTCAGAATTTGCTGGGTTTATCTTTGATGGATTGTTTTAAAAATATATTACTGCCGGAGATTCCAAACCAAACAGCAATTCATCTGCTTCAAAATGGAGCAACACTACTGTAGATTGGCATCCTGTAACTAGCCCGCCCTGTGTAGCCCTTTTTAATTAAATATTTTGTTTATTTTGAAAAACTTTAATCCTGTTATTTTAGCTTTTTTTTTCTGGAATGGGGAGAGAGTGTTGGAAAGGTTTATATGTAACAATGATAGCCTGATATAGTTAAGTTTGTCATACATTAAAAATACTGCAATAAATTTGCATCATCGTCCCCTGAACACAGACTTCAGATGCCCTTTGGACATCATCCGCATATGAAGAAACCCTATTGCAACTTAACCCCAAGTCTGGTTTAATCATCAAACTTTTTGAAGGAGAACGCAAAAACGAGAATTTCCCGCGGGTCTCCTGGCTTTCTCGGCTTTCACTATATTCAAAGAATAGAAGCTGTGGGCCGCCCCATGAGCTTTGACCTGGCACGTGACCTTGATCGCATAACATATGAGGGATCGCATTGTGCATCTATGACAAAAGTTTGGTTCCAATTGAACTTCAAGTTTTCAATTTAGATGAATTTTAACATTTTTACCCATTTTTTTTCAACTTGCCTCACATAACCTTGGACCTTTCAACATGACCTTTGACCCCTCATCAACATAGAACGGAATCCCATTGTGCACCTCTGACAGAAGTTGGTTTCCATTGAAGTTACACTTTTTCAATTGAGTCATTTAAAAAGAAACTTAACATTTGTTACACACACATCCACACACACCTCGAAAACCACAATCCCACATACACACTCCAACGGATTGCGAGTGGTCCGCAAGCTATCCTTGGCGGCCACAAAAACCTAACCAAACTGGCACACACATACCACCCACGCATTATACCGGACCTGCGTGCCCTCTGCCATATCGCCCTGCTTTTCAAGCCAGGGGGCTAACAAAAAAGGACAACACTCCCAAATTGGTTATCCAATTACATGGTCATTATGGTAATATATTATTTGTAAGAATAGACCAGGGAACAGCATTTTTTGTAAACTTTAGGGTCATCTTGTATCTTGAAATAGGTTGCCTTACGTTACACACTTGGCAATTGTATCTGTAGAGTTTTCAATACTATGGTCCATAACGTTCTCAGGAAGATTCGCAGGCAACAAAGGGATGGTGGGATGCACAATCTTACTGTTCTATATACTGACCTTGAATGACCCTGATTGAATGACCTTTACCTCATCTGTTTCCCCCACCTACCGTCCTTGTCCTCATTATAGTATACCCAAGTATGCCACTTTGCTTGCTCATCACTGCCTTAAAGCTACATCAAGTTGAAAAGGTGTCAACCAAGATGCATATATAATAACAATGTTTCAAACACACAAACAGACACACACACATGACTCATATAAGGTCTTTTCAAAGACATCAGATGACCTAGAAACAAAAGACATTAGTACGTTTAAAAGAGAATAGAGTTTCACACTCCAGCAATACTCCATCAAAACCCTTTATTATAACAAATGAATCAAATGAATTAGAACATTAATGGATGAAAGGAGAAGCAGGTGAGCAAACATCAAGCCTGACCTATAAAACTCTCCGAGTTCATTGTGGTTGCGACATGAAACTCTCACACAATTATGGTTGCTTCAACTTGCAGTTTTTATGGCCTTTTCTAATTGCAAACAAATGTGTCATAAAAATGTTCACAAATATGAAATTCTTCAATTTTGTGCAATGATAGTCTTGTCGCATTGGAATAGAGATATTTATACATAAGAACATCATACCTAAAACAGATAGGGACATTATTAGAGAGGCTAAGACATCCGTGTAATTTGTAGGCTAATCTTAAGTTTGCTTTAACTTAAATCAACAAATTGTGTCTATACATGGTATATCATAGACTTTACTGTTGATATGAAAACCACAAAGTGACAGACGGTCAAACAGGGTGCATACCATGGTGAATCACACCAAATTTGTTTTTCTTGTGTTAACGCCATTTCCGTCTTCTGCTGCATTAATTTGCCGGCGACATTAAATTATAAAATCCTTCTGTTTACCCCAGAAGGTGCTGATTTGGTCTCAATTATTTCATTGAGGACTACTGTTTATAAAAGCTTGCACAACCCTGCAAAATTAAAATTTTGAAAAATCTTGCGGGGGTACTACTTTTCAAATTGCCAGTATCTCTTTAAGTATTTTCACGCTGATTGGCCTGTCGAACTACATCGTTGTTCAAAATTTTGGAATACACTTTGTGCAGATTGGTTCCCGCCCCCTCATTTCAATGTTGCATGACACGACACACTTGCGCAATCTCGCACCATATTTTTTGCAACACTGCTTTGAGGGATGGGGAGGGGAACGTGTTATAGGTACAATGCATTTCAAGCCTATTAACATTTTCATAGCTGCCAATATTAACAGGTGTTCCAAGGACTTATGACCAGATTGTAGAGTATTGAAACCAAGTCGATTCTGTCAAATTCGAGAGGGCGTATACTCCATAACTGATCACAATAGAAGCAACTTCGAATAGTTGACACACCCAACCTTGGACATCTACATTTTCCAGATCAGTACAAGAGATTGTGATAGCCTAAAAGTATCATGTGTGACCAAATTTGTGTTGATGACTTTGGAAATGCAAGTTTTACTTTTGACATCCTCTTTTGGATACGCTTATAGGTAGGTGGGTCAGTGGGCGTGTGCGGGTGTGTGTATATGTGTGTGTGTGTGTGTGTGTGTGTGTGTGTGTGTGTGTGTGTGTGTGTACTTACTAGAGTGGTGTTGTGGGATTGTTTATTAGAAATGATACGTTGTGGGGTTATTTGACGTTGTGGGGTTATTTGACGTTGTGGGGTTTTTAACAGAGTTACTATGTTAATTTATGTCCTATAACAGAATAAATTGTAATCTAGTATTGAGGTTTATTCAATGTGTGTGTGCACAAGTATGTTGTATATGCTAAAGCTACAATCTTTGTGTTACTGAGTGCCAAGAAAATTGCAGGTCTTGGGCCATGATCGTATTTGCTCCTATACAAAATTATAAATTTCACAATTTTGTACCAAAAAACATTTCTCAGCTTAAGTATTTCAGATGGGGGCATTTTTGATGGAAAGCTTTACAACAGGACAAAAATCAGTACTTTCGATTTTTAGGGACACTGAAATGTGAAATCTCTCATTGCACCTTTAAGGATATGTTTGGTGCAACTCCCTGCATCCCCTTAAAATTCTTGCAGCACCCCTAGAACCTATGTAAAATAAAGGTACTCATCCCCACCTCCCCACCCCACTTTATTCTGGTTTCACCACCACTGTTAGAGGACATGGATGAGGCTCCGGATATTGGCTGTGTGCCTATGTCAATGCAACTGTAATTCCAGCCTCATCCTACATCCTTTCAGTGCTATTTCTTTGAAATTTGAGACAGGAAATCTAATTAGACACATTTACTTTACCTGTCCACCCACAGACATTCACAGACATTTTTGTTGCACAAATCATCCAACACAGGTTTTCAACTATATCTACCTGTGGACCAAAGGGGCCAAATTCATTTAGAAGGACACATTCAAAGCCAATCACACTTTCTTTTATTATCTCTTCTGTATGCATGTTTTGTGCGTGTTGGTGGGCCAAATGTCATCGTTTGCGCAGGCTGGATTTTGTGGCTAAATAAAGGCACTATCAGTGATTTGCTGAACCAGAAAATTTAAATATATCATCAAAAATCAGATTTTGCATATTTTTTGTAACAAGTTTAGGTATTCTAAAATACCAATAGTCAATACTTTCCGTACGGACACTTACTATAACACATAATTCAATGGAGATTCATATCTTTGGACGATGCTGTTTTCCTCCTTTTCTATTATTTTTCCCCTTGGAAAAAATAACTTATGAGAATTCTACAGACTTATCCTTCCACTTTAAGGCTATTCCTGCAAATTTAAAATATTTCCCTCTTTCAGGTGGATTACTGATAGTGCCTTTAAGAACCACTGGTTTAACATGTTATTTTGTATTATCTAGGGATCTTATGAGATGTGTAAATTTAATAATTATAATGAATGAAATTTTCACCCTTTTGGCCAGACAAGCAACTATATCACTTAAATATTTTTTTTTTAAATATAAAATCATCTATTTTCATAACCACAGTTGAAATGAGCATGATATATATGCATTTAAATGAGTCCAAACAAGCCATACCAAAAAACAGCGGCATACTGACTGAGGAATACCGACCCTGTCTCAAAATATCACAACAAAATGGAAATCATTTGCATTTCCATCCCGATTTTGAGAGAGAGTGACCAAATTTGGCCTAAATTTTGGCTAAATTAATGTAGATTTGGTTAATTTTCATGAAGGTTTAGCACCAGCTCCCCTGGCTTGATTGCCCCTTGGTACAAAAACCCTGAACAAATAAAGATTGATTTCATTCATCATGTGGCTGTAACTACACCAAGAAGCCTACCAGGATAAAAAATGTAATGCTTTGAAATTCACGATATATGTCAAATATAGCACTTTCAATAGAACAGCTGTAATGGAGTGGAATCAAACTGCTGCTGCGGTAAGTAAATGCAGAAAAATAAATGTACAATAGGTTCTCGATTTGTTCCGGTCGACTGAAGAACATTGGTGTCCTTTCATAGTGATCGAGTCAGGTAAACTGGGCTGGAAACATAACCACAGCATATGATTTCTCAGAACATGGTTTCAGTATACTGCTATAATACCTGATACACAGAATTTTCCCGTCATACGAGAGCAATTACCAGAACCACACCTTTTATGTGAATTGGCTAGTTGCGATAATTTCCGATTGGAGAGATGTTTGGTTTGGTGCACTGATCACAGATGCTTCATCATCACAACATGACAAATCATATAATCACAGTTTAGATTACTCTTGATGGTCAGCTTCCCGCATACAAACACCCACATGACAGACAGACAAGTTATGATAGATGCCCCAGATTGTACATGTTGCATACTTAACCCAGTACTACCTATAGAAATGTTTTTACATATGTGCATCTTATAATTTGGGTTCATGATTTTGAACCATACTAAACACTTTGCAGTGAATTTAAAATTGGCTGTTTTCGAACCAACGAAGGGAGGCGGCGGTAGTAATTTATGCAGGGGGGAATGGAGGTTTCAACTTTTTTTCCGGCAAAAATTTTCGCGTTTCCCCCCCTCGCTTACGTTCCAATTTCACACTCCCCCCTTGATCATGCTGATTCCATTTAAAAGTTCATGGTCGCCCTCGCTCTCGTTGATGAAAATTTTCACGTTCCCCTCTCCCCTCTCAACAACAATGATTTCTGGTTCCCCCCCTCAAATCCGCCATTCCCCCTGGCAATAAATAATGACCCCTCCCTAATTACACACCCCCCGCCCCTATTGGTACAAAATTTTTCAGCACCCTTTAAGGGGAACCACACGTTCTTTTCAGTGATCACTTAAATGAGGCCATAACACTATGCACCACAATATACCATTCTCAGTGTCGAACCAATCAAATGAGACCTTAGAAGTTTTCCTATATCTCTCTAATTTGGGCAATCTCCCACCCCACATGTTGCAATGGCTGCCTTGGTGTTATTTCATTATGCATAGTTCTAAAACATTGTTATTTTTATTAAACTTGCGTGCTTTTTTCCAAACTTGTTTGAGGTATGTTTTTAGTTTCTCAGTTAAATCAACATTTTAAAAATCTGGTTTTGTCCCGAATAACCTAAATTAAAATAATAATGTCTAATTTTGACATGTGTAAATGTATATGATGCACAATCATATTATGATATGAAAGTAACAAATGGCAAGCCATGCAAAGGACGAATGCAGCTGACTGTAATGCCAATAGGGTTAAAAATACGAAAAAAAAATCAAACATAAGTCTTACACAGACATGACATCTATTCCAATACTATTTGCAATCCCTTTAGATATGTATGAATTACTAGCATTGTGATTAAACCTTAGATTAAGAATTATTTTCTTACGTTCACAGTCGACATTTAAAAACGGAACCTGCATTTTCACCTTACTACTTACGCTTCCTCCAGTGCCCAATTTTATTGCAATTGCTATTTTACTTGTGCAATTAAATGAATTGGACAGGACACAATCACATGCTTCAAAGGTAACAAAGTTCCCAAACGCAATAAGCAATCGTGCAAAGATTCTTTCCCAGGGTGTGTCCAACCTTTTTGGCGCAGGGGCGCACATTGGTTTTATCCACAGCTATTTGCGGGCCGCAACTAAGTAATCGGAGCTTTCAAGTTTTAGTTTTATGACGTTGGCCTACAAAAGTCTGGAAGGGACCGCATATCTATACCATATTTGTGCCAAAAAAGGGACCCATAACAAAGCAATACAGAGATGGAGATTGGGTCAAATGTAACACAAATTTTTCCATTTTTTTGTTGACCTTTTTAGAGCAAATTGAGGAAAACTTTGGCTTTATGTTGAGGAAAATTTGGACTAATTTTCTTACAATTTTTAGAACATTTTGGTTTCCGAGATTGATGAAATTGCAACTAATTTTCCAACAATGTTTCAAAGTTCGTTTCAGATTGAGAAATTACACTAATTCAAATTACATCTTTTTTAATCTATTATATGATACAGCATTTTATTTTTTTTTCTGGGACATACCTCGCGGGCCGCATGAGAGCCTCTTAGCGGGCTGCAAATTGCCATTGGGCCGCATGTTGGACCACCGGTTCTTTCCACATGCCACAAGGAACAAATCCATACACATTGAAATAGATGTTAACGTGCAAACGTCATTCTTTCCTGGGTGGTTTACTACAGTTGAAACATGCTTTGCCGCAGAAATAAGCCCATTAGTGTCTGGAAACTCAGACCCTCTTGTGATATTATTATACTGTGGCGGGACGTACAGGTGTCCCCTTATAATGAGAAGATAAGTCTGGTGCACTCAGCTGAAGAAAATGACCTTTTTTTTATTGTCATGCAATCTGCCTGTAACAACCCAAACTAGAACAATTCTGTTATTTGAAGGCTTTGAAAGGTAACATAAGGATTTTACTGTCAATGTTCAATTTGCACTTGACATTCTGAAAATGCAACATCATGTGTGTAAGGCATACATCACATGAAGAGATGAATCTTCTGCAAGTTTGTGGAGTTCTGTGCAAGTCAACTCTCAAACTTTCAATCAAATGATTTTTACTGAATCATTTAACATTAACTCTCAAATCTTTAAACAAATGTGAAAAAAAGCTGCAGAATTTAGTAATGTGGTCAGTTTTAACCACACCTTACTGTCAATGGAATGGACAAAATTTGTAAAGAAATTACAGAACTTGAATAAGATTGCTCAACAGAAGCATATTCAAGTTCTAACTATGTTCAAAGTTAATTCAATTAAGACTTGAGTGTCCTATTCAAATGAACACTCAAAAATAATTTTTGGAATTGCATTAAGGCTGACTCAGAGATTTCCTGATGAGTGCGCACCCAATTTTCAAAACAAATCGTGTTTTAGCATATACATGTACATAACACATTGTCCATATAATAATCACTGCGTGAAATAACTAAGCACAAATCGAAGTCCTTCATATTGAAAATCACAACTTTGTTATACAATTCCGGATCCGGAATTTTGTTATACACGTATACTGTTGCACTGTTATCTATGCCTAAATGTTTACTGCATGAAAACGAAACATCCAATTCATCTCTAACTTTGGAATTAAGCATTTTATGTTACTATCATTATTCTAGTTGTCTATTTTTAATTTCTACACAAAAATATATTTCAAAATCTTTGAGTCAGCCTTTAAATGTGACCTGGAATGACAAATTGGGTTGAGCTGCTTTCAAGAATTGTCTGCAAGCAGGCTTTGTGTTCTTTCTTTAAACCACCTGTCGCAGTCAGTTGGCAGCAGTGGAATGCACATGCTACAATGACAGCCAGCATGTTTTAAATCCATACTATAATGTTCTCTTACACAATGATATGCCTACTGACTGCACCAGGTTAATCAAGCCATGAATGCAAAGCCTGCAGCCAGGTAAGCTTTGAAGCACACCCAATGCAACTCTGATGTTTCACCAAGCCTGGTCTCAAATTTGGTAAATTCTGAGCAAATCTCTTACACTAACATTTCATTTTTTTAATTTATACCCTAAAAAAATCATTGTAGAATGTAATGTAACCTCACCTGTTTGTGTACCAGTATCAGGTTTGGTACCAGCAACCTCAGTCTTGTAAGTTGGACGAATGCTTCCTGGAGTGCTTGCTGATAAACAAAGTTAGTTTTCAAAAACAGCATTGTTGTTAATCAAGCTTGAAACCAAAATAAAATAAGTCAGAGGGATATGAGGCTCCCCACTCAGTTTGCAGTCTTGAATTTTTAAGTTATTTCCTAAATCAGAAAATTGAAAAACATCATAAAAAGATTTTGCATGCCTGTAACAAGTATAGACCAACTATACTTGATTCGCGCTGATATAGGAGCTGGGGAAAAGTTTTGGGTCATATCCATTAGGTGAAATAGGGAAGAAGCATTTTAATCTATCCAAAAAGTCGCTTCGCTGCCTAACAATAGAAAGTGACTTGAAAGGAAAAGGGCCAAGTACAAAACTTAATTTTGTTTACTGTACTTTCCTGAATTGAATTTTGTAGTTTTAATACAATTGATTTATAAATCATTCACATCACTCACTGTACTGTGACTTCACTGTAAAAACGATTTTTAGGAATTAAACGCTTTTCTGTGGTCACTGCGAAACGCTATCTTTTAAATGTTTAAGGATGTTAAGAATTTTGATTGCAACTGTTTAAGAATATGGCATTAGAATTAATGAATTAAAAATTCATTACATCTACAGTGTTCCTAAATGAACACTGACAAAGTTCCCGATTTTTTAGGCGACGTTAATTACACCATTGTGTTTGCGTTTTTTATGTGTTTAGGCCAAGGTTTTCCATTTAACATGCTTCAAATATTAAGAACTACTACGTTGGACCATCTTTGAGTGGGCATTGACTATTGTATAGTCGTATTAGTTTAGGTAACGTATGAAAGTAATGATGAGGCCCCATATCACCTGTGTGGACAGCGCGAAAACCATTGTTACCATATTCAGGATCATTAGCGGACCTGCCTCCTTACTTTTAAACACCCATGACCCTCTGTGTTTTGACTACTACACATTGTATTGACCGTAGAGCACAGTCTTGAGAACGCATGGACTAGGAGTGCTACAAAGTTTAATTGCTGTGCGCCCCTCACAAATAGCTCTCACCCGTAAAAAGTACAGGTTGTCCCTATATCAGCGCGAATCGAGTATAATATTAAAGGACAAAATCTGATATTTAGTCATTACTGTTCCTATGGACACTTATTATTTATGCAGAATTGAGTCATATGGAGCTAGGTTCGTATCTTTGAACACTGACCATTTTCTTTGTTTTTTATCAATTTTTCTGTTGGAAAAAATAACTATGAGAATTCAACTCACTGATCTTCCACTTTTAAGCTAATTCTGCCAATTTTAAATATTTTGACTCTTTGGGGTGTATCACTGATAGTGTATTTAAGTTTCCAAGAAAATGCTAACAGTGGCGTAGCTAGCACGTTCGGGGCCGTGGACAAAGCACCAACCGGGGCCCCTAGGTTAGCACGATTCATCTTGCTTCATTACAGTGTTGGCGATTTTGATGGTCCTTCATCATTTTCACTTTTATTTTATCGTTTTCGTTTTTTACCATGGGCCACCTGGCTTATAATGCAAGGGGCCTATGAAAAAGACACAATGATAAAAGTATAGGGCAGATGTATGAGAAATTGTGCTACCCCGCAACACACAAAGACTGAAAACACAACAATTTTTATTAAGGTACAAATTGGAATCACTGTAATTTAACAATAAAATGTTGTTAACATTTTTATGCCCAGAACAAAAAGTGTTGTAAAAAATACTTTATACCTCTTAATTATTTTTATATATGTGAATTCATATTATTTTATATTTTTCATATACTTTGCGTTTCTTCGTCGAGATTTGCCTCAATAAATGTAACTTGTTATCAATCCTAATGTAAATATTAGATTCAAAATTAAAAATATTTTCGAGCGGAACCTTGGACCAACAGACATCATTCACGCGTGGGTAATTCAAAGACAAAATGTTACTCAATAATACATCTCAATGAAAATTAATGAACAAGAGCTTACAAAATACCTGAGAGCCCCGCCATTCAACATCTTGAGAATTTTCATGCTATGAAATACGTGTTAGAGGTGACTCTCGCGCTCTCTCTCTTTTCCTCCAATCTCTTAGGGCCCTTTAATCTCCAGGACCCAATTCCCCATTCCTGCAGAAACTAGACATTAGACTTCAAAGGGACATGGTCCGATCGGTATTAGCCCCATTCCCAGATAATCCCAATTTAGTATTTGAAGAAAGCTAATATTTTTATCATTTATCCTTTGAAATCTTGGGGCTAAAGGGTGTTTGGTTTGGATGTTATGAGCGAAAATGTGCCCCATTTTGGTCGATCAATATTAATTTCACACAGAGCTCTTTGGGAATTATAAAATCACGTTTTTAGCTCTCACATCAAAACGGATCGAAATATCGGCGCGAAACTTTACAGATGGGGTTTTGGAGGGAAGTTCATTCTATCAAGATGAAAACTTTATATACTTAAATCGGACCGTCCCCCTTTAATGAATATCTTTCAGGGCTAAATGTGCCATTGTGTCAAATACGGAAAGAAGTGGATCCAAAATTTAAGAGAAAACATAAGCCATCTTGGGCTCATAACACGTGTCACTGAATCCACGCTAAACGAAAGTATGCTTTATAGTCTTCAAGGGCCCCTCCAGGGCCTTTTTTCTCCAAACTTATGTTTTTTTCTCTAGAACTTTCGGGACCCCCAATTCCTCATTATTCCAGAAAAACTAGTACAGGTTAGAATTTGCCATTGGGTCCAATAGGCTGAGAAGGGATCCAAAATTTAAGTACAGAATAACAAACCACCGCGGTACCCATCACGAGGGAGGGTCACTGAATGCCATTTTAATTATAATTTGGTATCTGGGGGCCCTGGTAAATGGTCCATAGTAATGATTAAATGCAGACTTGCCTGCGTTGACAATAAAATAGTTGTGTATCAGTCTTTGTGTGTTGCGGGGTAGCACAATTTCTCATGCATCTGCCCTATACTTTTATCATTGTGTCTTTTCATAGGCCCCTTGCATTATAAGCCAGGTGGCCCATGGTAAAAAAAGGAAAACGATTTTTGCATATAAAAGTGAAAATGATGAAGGACCATACAAAATCGCCAACACTGTAACGAAGCAAGATGAATCGTGCTAACCTAGGGGCCCGGTTGGTGATTTGTCCACGGGCCCCGAACGTGCTAGCTACGCCACTGGGCCTCTCGCTTATCGGTATCAGGCAGACTAGAAGGGTCCCAGGATTAATAAATGCAGCGTCACAGCATTAGGCCTTGTGTTGAAAAGCATATCTTATAATATTGTTCTCTCTCTCTCCCTCCCTCCCTCCTTTCCTCTCTTTTTTTTTCTTTTTCTGTCTTTCTCCTCCCCTCTCTTTTTTCTCCAATCTCTTGGGGGCCCCTAACCTCTCGGGGCCCGTGGACTTAGTCCACTCTGTCCCTATGGTAGCTACGCCCCTGAATGCTAACCTTCATTTTGTTAATTTCTTAGAACCACTCATTACAGATCAAGCCTTTCATGCAAGGGTAGATATATTCT
>JAMKCH010079771.1:0-11910 GCA_023653785.1 Ophioderma brevispina
CACGGATTTAAGCAACGCTTGCAGGTTATGTTCGATATCCATGCCAGTAACAAAAAAAGCAATATGACTTTTGATGATTTTTTTTCGATGTTTCGGATTAGCAAATCGCTGCTAATCCTTGAAAGAAAGCAAAAACAGAATTCTTCATTGCTGCATCGCAAATAATTATAAACATTTGACATCTAATGTAACGCTTTCTATTGGAAGTGAACACGTTGAACTTGCAAAAACATTGGAATGTGGGTGCGTTCTGGGACATCACATGACCATGCCATCTATATTACAAAATGTTAGCAAATCTGTTGGGTTTCATTTTGAATTCGCCAGAGATCAGGCAATATATACGATCAGCCTAATGTCACCATGCTGCCACGTTTCATAATCTTTCAAGTCTAGATGTTTGCAACAGCCTTTGCTGCGTCCGAAATAACGGGCTATGCCGAAACGCCAGGGTCTTTCGGCAGATGACCTTGCCGTACGGCAGGGAATCTGCCGAAACGCCCGGCGTTTCGGCAATGATTCATGCCGAAACTGCGGGATACGTCATAACCTGCCGAACGGCAGGGGTACCTGCCGAAAACAATGGGTCAATCCAGTAGTTCGGCACAGAGGGATCCTATTACAGCGTGAGGTTGTCTGGATGTAACTAAGTCTTATGTCTATTGGCTGTACGGACATCGGATGACACGAAATAAGTGTTCAGTTGATCAGCTCGCTACGACAGGCTGATAGTAGCTTTAAACTAATAATTAGGGCCCGTTCATTATCTACAAGGGAGGGGTCGCAGCGAATGAAAGATGTGTTGGAAAATTGCATTAACCCCAATGTAAAGCGGGATGTAAAGTAAATCGGCCCTATTGCATAAGAACCCACAAACCCCATCCCACACACAAATGGTACATCATATGATTAGGCCTACTGGTGATGATATGCAGATAGGTGCTTGGCCAGTTTACTGAATAATAAATTGAAAATGACCCCCCCCCCCCTGCATCAGAACAAAAATAAAATAATTAAATAACCCCTTATTTTCAAGATAGAAAACCGGGGTAGAAAAAGACCTATATTGGTATCAAGCACCGGACCATATAACCAAACCTAACCTAATTCTTAACACTAATCTTAACTCCAGGTCCTATAGGCCCCTATTAACCCAACTCTTAACCTAACCCGGTTGACAACCAGCCTAATCATAGAAGGGGACCTTCCAAATGGTGCTATATGTCTATACATGTTTCCGAATTCGGCTACCTTGCCTAAACGAACGTGGGAATTCTTCTTCATGGGGTCTATGTGGGTGCTTTGGCGTTACAAGATCGGATCTACGTCTACATTACATACAGGAGTGTTCCTAAATGCCAAAAGTCTGATTTTTAATGGGTTCATTGTGAATTGTCCATAAATCACGAAAAGGGTAAACCTGTGCCTTAAACAATCAAAGCACGTTTTCCACTTCTCTTCTCCTCTGTTCGAATGAACCTGGTATTCGGCAGTCTGAGAGGAGGGAAATAGGCAGTAGGGTATTTCGGCACCGGGTGTTTCGGCCCAACACTTCTTCTCTCCTCATCTACTTATATTTCTCGCCTTCAACGTCTACAGAATTGGGCAGCAGCACGTCTTATATTTGAAGTTGACCGCAAACATGCCCCCTGCGAACCACTTTTGAAATCACTCCACTGGCTACCAATACGCCAACCTAAACGGATCATATTTACTTTTGCTTGTATATAAATGCCTTCACAACCAAGGACCAACATACTTATTGAATTGTTTGTCTTTATAGTAACCAAAGAGACAACTCCGATCTCCAATGATATCTTCGTCTTGATACCCTATCACTAAGCTGGTGATAGAACTTCACCGTTCTTCTCAAAAGAATGGATAGATGACAATCTTCTCTACTGCTTTTTTCAAAAAAAATCCCTCAAAAACCTAGGTTTCCATAATCAATGTTTTTCATTTTTTGTATGATGCACATTCAAATGTTGTTTTAATGGGCAATGCTCATGGATTTTATTAAGGTGTTGTCCTTTATTCTTTTTTGAGTGTGGCCTTGGGTGGAGGGCTAACACCCATATTGTTTGTCTTGTTGTCTTGCTCTAGTTCGGGTGTTTTATTGCAATGACCCTTTTGTATTGCGCCTGAATCTAGGGCCAGTTTCTATTCTTGTTGTACAGCGCTTGGTAAAGGACAGATTTATACTATATTATAATGACTATTTTACAATGAGTTTAACTTGTGATTTTACCTTATCTGCATGACTTTGACGCTCTAATTTGTAATGTAACTTACGTTGTAGTTTACGTTATTTAATGTAAGCGCTCTGAGCCTTTTGGGAAGGGCACACTAAATGCTGTTTGTATGTATATGTATACATGCGTGCCGCCACTGTCACGTAAGAAGGTGCCTGTGGATATGACAAAATCAATATGCGAATAAGCGTCCCTAACCACCAAATTCAATGAAAAATTAATGTTGTAGTAATTGTTTTTTACGGTGGTGACTTTCAAGTCAGATAATGAACTCTTATTGTACTTCGTGACTGTGATTTATTTACTAGTAGTTACATTTTCCACAACGAGTTCAGGTCCTTGTTTCTTACGGGGTTCATAACTATTTATTGCATTGTGGTTTAAAATCAAATACTCTTCTTTACGTGACCAGTTTTCATTCAATATTGTCTTTTTTTCGGTTAAGGACTAGCACTTGTAAATCTGAGCGCTTGGATTAAAAAAATATGACGTCATGTCGAGGTCACAATCCCGTATCCAATACCGGAAGTAATAGCTACTGTATGTCCCTGACTGTTTCAATCAATGGCACTTATGCTTACTGATGCGAGTCGTCATAACGCGTGATAAGGTATTGGGTTCTCTCACATCCTGTTGTTTAGTTCTTCTGGCTGAAGGCTATTTCTATTCTATTCACTGCTATTTTTTAAAATTGAGTCTTATGCAATTCAGCATAGGTAGTAGTATATTTCTTCTTTTTATAGACCATACCAAAGCATCAGTCTGTGTTGTGCGTGTTTCTAAAACACACTTTTGAGAGGAAATTATCGGCCTTTTGACGTCATATCTAAATTTTAAAACAAATTCGCCCATTGAATAACGTGCGCAATCTTAAATCCACGGAACCGGTCAAAACTTCATGAGATAAACATGCTTGCCATATTAGTTTTTTTAAAACAGCACAAAATGGCCAAAGTAGACTATGGGTCGTATGACCTAGTAACCAACTATATAACAAATGCCGTGGTCCCCCATAAGGGGGCTAGTGGAAACCAAATGTAAATTCATAATAAATTATTATGATGAGCTTAACCGTCTGTTCCCCGCGAATAAAACTGGCACATTTTCTGAAAATTAATACCATGGCACCCGGCGGCCCCTCATTTCTTTTCCCCAATATCAAGGACAAATGGGATAACGCAAGTAGACTGGAGGGCCCCTTCTCCGTAAGTGTTCCAGGTTTGTCTCCAAAATGACCAAATATCAACATTACGGAATTCCTGAAAATCATTGAAAACGTAAACTTTAATAGTTTTCAGAACACGGAACAATTCATGGGTGACCTTAAACAATATCTGATTTCTTAGTATAATAGCCGAGTTTAATTGTAACGTCATCTGGCCGGGCCTTTTTCTTAATAGTGTGCCGTCTTGATGAAAGTAAATGCTTCACCGACTTGATCTCTATATCTTATCAGGTATTATCATCATACTAAAGCATGGTGTGGTATTCGACTTAATTATCACGGTCGGTTTTAGCAAGAGCGTAGTCGGGAGGTCGGTAAATAATGGCGAGGTTGAACGTAACATGAGGGGATTTTTTTTTTCATTAACTCAGGCCTGGATAATGTAACTTCAAAACCAGATTTTTATGCAAAACATGTATAAATATAACAGTGACATCTGCTCGATATAATCACATATTGGAACATTTTCTATAAGCCGTTATTTTTGGCAATTTTTGTATCCATGGTCCTGCAGCAAATATGGAACTAAAGATATTCAACAATGGCCCGGTATGCGGAGCATAAACGATTCCCCCTCAGGTTTTATCCACCTCGGGGACCACGATTTCGGGGGTTGAGTAACAAAATACCTACTTCGTTCTCAAATTCTAAAACCCGTTTACATTCAGGATATAGTCGCTGACAATTTCTCCTGCAAAATCAGTGTAAAATTGAATAAAAATGAGCAATTTGTTATTTCCATTGCCACCTGTGCTTGTTGAACTGTTTTTTGTCCTATCATCATTCTTAATGTGTGTGATTTGTGAATAAAATTTTTTTCCTCTGTGGGAAAAAAATTAGCAAAATAAGGATGTCAAAGCTTGCCCAACAACGTTTTCTTCATGGCTTTTTCGTCTTTTTTCCTTTTCGAATATATGATGAAAAATAACCGGTCAACTTTAATTTAACACAAGCACCATAGAAGCTCAGATTTATTTTCTTTGTGCACAAAGTACATGTCTTGTTATGTTTAACATCATGAAAAAATACTCAATATAATCGGGGAGGTGATACATTTGCAATCAACGAATTGACAATCAATAACAATAGCCTTGGTCTCCCAGATTAAAAGGAAGCTGAAAGTTGTTTTCCTTTCCGTTCCACCTCCGCGATACGTGACCCGGCCAATTGTTGAATATCTTAAGCTCCACGTTTGCCTAAGTTGATGTTATACATTGCTCCGATATATCGGGGAAAAGAAATAGGGGTGACATGTTATTCATTTCAAAAATGCGCCAGTTTTTATTTCGGGAAGGACGGTTATATGATTTTTATTAAATTTATTATGATTTGCACTTATTTTTTTCCTAGCCTGTTTATGGGCACATGACGAACAACAACATAGACGGACATGCCCAAGGCTATAGAATCTACCAGTCAAATCGAGAATTTGAAAAAAGAGTTGGCCCCTGCCTACGTCACAGAGTGTATTGGGCTTTTTAGAGTTATGTACTATAGCACACCAACTGTGATCTTGAGAAAGGCAGATAAAAATGCCGGTAAGTATTAAGAACATGGTTATACGTTTACTAAAACTGTAACACAACCTAAGGCTTTCCTTAATCAAATTGCACTTGAGTCCTGAATCGTATCATTAATGAATTTAGTCAGTTCCGATTACTGCCTGTTAATGTGTTAAAGATTTATGTGAGTTCTGAATCCCGAACACTGATATTACTTGCATCTATCTAACTTTTAGTGATGAAAGTACAAATGTGACGTTAAATCCTATCAGCCGACGAAGGAAAAGCAGTTTGCCCGTTCTAAATCTGACAGGGGAACAGCGTTAAGTGTGTTCTCACTGACCAACGTCTCTCTTCACAACTAGAAGTACATTAAACATTTTTGATTTCGAAGTTTTGGTTTTGTTTTGCGCTTCAAAATACAAGGATCTCATTGCTGTGAAGAGGTTGGAGAGGAAATAAGTCTAAAGAGATATGAAAAACTATTAGTGCATTGACATACATTACACGATTCCGTCGATTCTCTTGACCGATCGCAAGGCACAATTGAACTGTTAACCAGATGAAATGGTTAATAACCCTCAAGCTTGAGTTAAGTGTGGGCTATTTTGAATCAATGCTTGTTATTATCTCCGATGGCTTTAATAGTGTTTAGTATGTTTAGCAGCGACATACCTTTTTAAAATGTCACAATATTGATGATTTTTGATGATTTTGTGTAATTCAGTAGGATGATACAATGATTGAAATAAGATTCGAATGCAATTTCCTTTCTCCCAGGCAAAACATAACTACGATAAGCAATATGCCAACTTTGCTTGAGCACCTTAACCTTAAAAGGCCCGGGGGGGGGCCTCACATTTTTTTTGTCGTCTCTCGTCACCTATTGGTTATTTTTCACCAGCCGAACTACATGACGTTTTTTCTTCGAACCTTGGTGCTGATTTAAGACCATTTTGAACAAAATCGGACCTACGGTTTGCACCGGCGTTTACGTAATCCGCGCATTGCGTGCGAAGAAAGCTATTTCCCATTGAACATTACACGGACACAGAAAGCCAGTTTTTTTGTGCTAAGGATACGGGTTACAACAATTCTGTTTTATCTTATTTAATTTGATTATTGTAGTAAGAGCTGTGGGTGCGCATACTTTGACACACTCAATGGCCAAAAAAATCCAACTTTTGCTTGAAAAAAATGGCGAAAAACCCATGATGTTGCGATTTTTTTTTAGATTTTTACGGCCTTATTTGGCCCATGACGTCCCTGTTTGACGTCACTGGTGACGTCAAAAGGTATGTTTGTTTTTACTTTTTTGTGGGGGGGGGGGATCAATGGACTCGTGAGGGTCCTAGCTATCCATTGGTACCACTCGTACCGTTATAGTTCATCAATCCGTTTCCGAGAGTCTGCCTGCCCCCCGGCGGTGAGATGTCCAAAAGCCCCGACTCTTTTAGGGTTAAAGACATTTCTAAACTGGATGGGCCCTCCACCTTCATAAGTACAAGAATTTTGTTTTTACGTTTTTTACGCCCTATTATATTTCAATCTTGTAGAACATTCAACGGCCCGATCGTGAATGTTTTGTTACAAGATGTGAGAAGTTGTAACAGGTCAATGTCAAGTCGTACGCCGTTGTGCTTGATATTGACTAATTATGACATGATCGATGATTGATGATACACGTAGGCTTCATCATCGCTGCACGCGAAAACGATATTAACATAATTGGAAATGTCTGAGATGAAGTACCAATGGCCCCTTTAAAATCGTCCGCCCCACTGGTTTTGTGGAGACGTAGATACCTGTGCACACTATAACACACATTTGCATTGTAGTAATATGAACTAACGGTCCAGACATTGAAAAATCTTAACCTTTTTTGGGTAATTAGGCGTGATCACTATAAGACCCCTTTAAAAACAACTAAAACAAAAAGAAGAAAAAAGCCACAAAAAACAAAAAAATTTTACTTTTTTTAAAAAAAAAAAAAAAAAAAAATCATGATAACTTCGCGGACTAGTTCCATTGCCTGTTCTATTTTGCGCGCTTCTAGGGCCGGATAAAAAAATCGTGGAGACCCTAGGAAAAACTTAAGAACTGGTTCTGATGTGCACAACGTAAAAAAGAACCGGAGGATGCATGGATGCCATCAACACGGGAAATATCCCAAAATAAATTTGACAAATTCTTCGCTTTCCTATCTTTTGACAAGTTATGGGCCAACTAACAAAAAAAATCGAATACTTCATTTTATAAAATGAAAATATACGAATCCTTACATCACATACCTTTTAGCATAAAAATAATTACATGCTTTTCGTACAATATAATTGCAACTAAATGTATATTGACAAATTATCGTATACCTTCTAGATCCCATGCATACAAATGGTGATATTTATTTTATTTCAGTGTTCTTTGGATTACTTTTCTTGATTGCATTCGTTACTAATTACATAAAACAGAGAGAAAAAGCAATTAAAAACAATATAAAGTAGAAATACATGTCTAGTTTCATATCTTTCAGGTCCAATATCAAAAGTCCTCTTCAAAATAGCTGCAAAACAGAAGTGGTTATGATCACCACCAGATCACTTAAGTTATTCTGGGTAAACAAAATTTCTAATCCGTCACAATGAGGGAAGGCGACACATGCATAAGATATCGAAAAACTATAAGACAAACAAGCCCTTTAGAGAATATTTTGCAACATTTCTTTCAAGCCCTGGCCACTGGCCATTGTTTTGTTATTCCCTGGCTTGGCAGCCTTTCAAAATGCAGATTTGTTTAATAGTGCTTAGGGCTCAAGGAGTTAGGACACCAAATATATTACTTGGTTGTAACTTGACAACATCCTTAACCCTTTGAACCGGGGCAGATTCTGTGTAGGTTAAAACACATAAGTCGTTGGCTTTTGAGATGGCTTCCTAAATGACCGCAGCTTTAGGAAGCCATTTACCCCTGACCTAGGACTAGGGTTGGTTGTACTTATTTGAATAGATATAATGCTGATTCTGAGAATTGTGACTATAGTAGTCGTCTGCAGGGCTTGTTTGCATTCATTTTAATGTATTTGTAACGCTGATTCCAAAACAAAAATTCTGTCTCTAGTAGTCATATGCAGTGCTCAAAGGCACTACAGGTGAGTCTATACTACTCTTGTCCAAGATTAATCCTCAGCTCATGACTAAGGATGCTCATAATTTAACCTACATGGTGTGATTGATGGGCCTTACAAAATAAGTTTGTTATGGTAACCGTAGTGTTATCGTGTTGTTAGGAGGGAAAATTGTGATACAAATATATTGTTTTGATGGATTAGTATACCAAGTGAATTTTCTCTAATGCTGTGTCAATTTTTAGAAAATTTTGAAAAGTAGTGTATGATCTATAATGAAAGATATTAAAAATTAAGCTTTAGGCCCTATTATCTTATGTTCAGATTCCGTTCGAAAGTGTCCTGTGGTGAAAACTTTTCAAAGGGGTCCTTTCGTGATCTTAGTACCTCTATGTCTATCGTTCAATGAATATTGTGGGCAAAATCTTAATTTCCATAATTTGTGCGTGTTGGTTTTATATGAGCACATCAGTGCTCGGCAATGCTCGGGGGAGGGTTCGTGGATCGAACATTTCTTTCAGGGATTTTACACTTACAAATATGACTCGATGTCTTTGCTTATTGTCTAACTTTGCTATTGGCTTGCTTTTCATACAACAACAACAACAATAACAACAACAACGACGACGACAACAACAACAACACTACGACAACAACGCTACGACAACAGCACCAATAGCAACAACGATAACAACATCAGCCTGCAACAACAACAACAACAACAAGGACGACGACGAAGACGACGACGACAGTAACAGTATCGACAACAGCACTGGCAGCAACAACGATAACCCTGAAGCAGCAGCAGCAACAACAATAACAATGTTTTGCTATTGGATGTTGTAGGTTTCTCAGCTTTGACGCTATGATAGTTTGTATTATAATATGATAATGGACGCTTTGGGTATGTCTGGAAATAACTGTGTTTCCATCCATTTTTGGAAATATTTAGCGTCCATTAGCGTTCATTTAGTTATGATAATCATCTAATTCGTTTTTGGCGACAAAGCTGAGCTTGGCTCCGGAACAAATCCATCAACACTTCCAGCATTGATGAATTACTAACCGCTGTCCTTTTCCCAGTGGTGTTCGAACTTTGAAACCCACATTTCCATCAGACTTGTTCTCCCACCAGTGAATTTAATATCTTTACGAAGAGTGGTAAACAGTTTATCTGATGTGGAAAAATTCCTTCCTCTGGTAAAATTGATGCACTATTTACGAATGATTACTTCCCTGTCAAAATCGTTAATGTTTAGTTTATTTGCAGGGTATCTTCTATCAACCCGTTTAGGTTTAATAAGTCTGTACAACGTTGCTCTGGCCATTCCTGTAGCAGTTTCCATTTCTCTATTGCATTCAAAGCTTGCTGGTGAGTAGCATAATATTTTATATATTAGATCCTTATCAGCTAAGAAACTAGGTTAAGAGAATTACAAGAAATGGCTTCACGTTGTATCTTAGGATATCAAAAATATGACGATGTTCGCCGATTGTATTTGATTAAAGAATTTCTATATGCATTGTAACCCTCAGCTCTTGGGCCAAAGTTGACATAACCTTATACAAGGCTAAGTGTACGCTTGTATTTCTCCACCATTGCGTATGATTTACTCAACACTGACTCACATTTAACTCAACAGGTTTTCCTTGGGCACACCCCTCTTGGGCGCTAATGGGAGGCCTGAAGACATAGTCACTTAAGTGTTAATGTCTGTCTCATAATGACCCATCGACCTCGGCTTTTTAATTGTTGTCCGTTTAAAAATAATCATGCAGAAAAGATCGAATTGCCTATAAGATCATGTAGGCATATAGCACAAGAAATGATGAGTTGAGATAATGTAAAAGTAAAATTTAGAAACCGTTTAAGGTGAGTTGGGTCGGGGTGAGATATCATGAAATGATCGGTGATATTGTGCTTAAAGTGAATCATAACTCTGGCCACGTATTCACAAAAACTGGGTCAAAAAATAAAAACATAACTAATATATTCCACCTTCCAACTTTGTTCGAACTCTTGCACGATCCTTAACCATGTCATATCTGTATAGACTGTAGTCATAATTGGAAACTCTTCCTAGACATTAAACTTGATCCTACCCCTAACCACGAACCATGGCGTAATAATGACACCCATTATGCTGTCAACCGTTAATACGATATTAACCAGCATATAGTTCACTGCGGGAAAGAACTTTTCGTCTGGGTAGCTAGCCAAACAGGTAGTCTATTGCGGGGTCTATTGACTCACTGGTATTGATTGACTTGATAGGGAGCTACTTTTCATGGAGTACATCACTGTGTAAATGATTTGCTTAACACCTCTTGACAAGCAGAAAGAGGTCAGATGTGTTACTGGACTAAATTTGTACATATTTGCATGCAAAATTCTATAAAAGTACACACCATTGTTTTTTTTTTATTTTATTTTAAGAGGCGATTATTTAGAGGGTCCTTTATAGGGACACAAAGAACTTTTCCAAGGATAAAATTTTCCCTAAATTTGCACTTGATTGGTTGTAAAATTCCTACCAAGAACGTGTCTATACGTGTTTATACAACCAAAAGAAGAAAAGAATGACTGCCAAAAAGTATGCTTTGAACTTTCAGAGCCACGCTGCATGGGCTAATCAGCCCAATAATGAAAGATGTTTGAATGTTCTATCACGATAAAAACCTCGAACCAGGAGTCTCGTCTTCACAAAGCAGTCGTAATTAATGTACATGCCATTGTACATACATGACCTTAACCTCAACTTCCTTAATGTCAGTCCTTCCCTCTTACGCAATATTCATTGTTTCTAAATTCATAAAATTTAGTTTTAATGAAGTGCTACTTTGAAAATGTGGAATCTTTCACAATTTGGAAAAAAAATCAACCCTTCAATTCAATGTCGTCTCTTTCTCACACCACCATTATTATTGCTGCTAAGTTTGGTTATAATTGATTCTGTTCCTGCATCCGTGGGTGCAAAAAAAAAAAAAACATGGGGTGATGTTTAATTCAACTATTCAAGAGCCAGTTGTACTAACAGACAAGAGAAACCGAGGGCACGAAGTGAAAGTGTTATCGTGACAAGCAGAACATCACACGCGGCGTCTCTGAACTGTTTACAAGCTCTTTGCCGTTGTGGAAAGGGCATATTGGAGACAATGTTCTCGCACACATTGCCACAGCTTAGCTGAGCCTAGCTTAGCTTATAGACCGTATTCAATAGCCAGCCATGTTGGTGAACAAGATAGACGCATTCCAGTACTACAATACATTCACCTGTCAATGATCCCTGTGCAATCGCTAAACATGGATCGATTGACAGCTGAATGTATTGTATTCCTGGAATGTATGCATCTTGTCCACCAACATGTCTGGTGGCTGACGTCATATTGAATACGGTCTATAGACCAGCATGACCAGTGTGTTTTCATCTCATATCGATCGCCATGGTTTAGGACTGGTGGAGTCACTCCATTCCATAACCTTTGTTAGTACCTCAGCATAAAATACATCTGCTTCTGCAAAAGTTTGTGTGATGTACAGGTGGGATGCATGGCCCCCTCGTGGCCGACCTCATGTTTATCAATCACTTTAATGATCGGCAGATTTTGTATGAGCTAACCATTAGTCTATTCTACGCCAAGTTACCCGGATTGTAAGACTTAGTACTGGTAACAAATCCTGGATGGGTCCCTACTCTTTTCGAATGAATCTGCCTTTTTTAACGTGCTCACATATGACGGATGACTTTTCTTTTGTACTCTACATACCTGCACGTGTGCACGTGCTATGGGCGGCTTCAAAACTCAATC
>JAMKCH010079772.1:0-116394 GCA_023653785.1 Ophioderma brevispina
TAATGGTTTAAAACTGGTGGAAGGACGCAGGCTGAAAGAGTTCTCGACTGATTAGATTTTGGGCCTATTCGGGCCAAATTGAGTATGCAAATGAGCTAATAATAATAAATATGCAAAAACAGCGTTAAATTGACAGATATTTTTGAAACGGTACATCGGAGGATACTCAAAATTCCTGCGCCTGCATGAAAGGCCTTTTTTTTTGCCAATTGAAAGTATATCGATATATGTGGCTTAGATATGCAAATGAGCTAAGTTGATTAATATGCATAATTGCTGTATCTCTGAAACGGAACGTAAGATGGCAAATCCTTCGCTACATGAGACTACTATGCCATATGGGAAGGGGGTGGGGTGGGCTGAGGTGTGGGGAGGGGGTGGGTGTTGCAGGTGTTGGGGGAAGGGTGGGGGGATTGCGGGTGTTGGTATTGAGGGGTGTGGGGAAGGGGTGGGGTGTTGCATGGTGTGGGGAAGGGATGTTGAGGGGGCTATTTGTGGGGGGGGGGATGGGAGTGTTGTGGGTGTGGGGAAGGGGTGAGGGTGTTGCGGGTGTTGGGGAGGGGGTAGGGATGTGGGAGGGGAATGGTGGGTGAGGGATATTGGGTAGGGGTGGGGTGTGTTAAGGAGGGGGTGGGGTCTGAAGGGGGTGGGGTGTTGCAGGTGTTGGGGATGGGGGTGGGATGTTGCAGAGTGTTGGGGAGGGGTGGGTGGGATGTTGCAGGTGTGGGGGTAGCGAGGGTGGGGGGTTTGGATGGGTGGGGTGTTACAGGGTTTGGGGAGTTCTTAGGGGGTGGAGAGTTGTGGGGTGTGGTGCGAGAAGGGGGGGTGGTTCGGGGTGTTGGGGAGGGGTTGGTTTGCGGGGGGTGTTGGGGAGGGGTGGGTGTGTAGTTGCAGTCATCGAAGTTAGTGATCGTGGAAATTCGGTGGGGAGAATTTTAGCATCGCGTAAATACGAGTTCGCCGGTTAAGGGTTGTTTTAAAAATAAGGGTACCTCAGGTGTTCATTTTGGGTGAAACATAAAGTTGCATGATTAATTTCAGTATTGATGTTTTTGAATTGTAGGCAAGTCAAGAAGTGTAATTCCAAAATTGTGAGGGGAGGCGTCAACATCTTAGTGAACAATTTTTATGATTGATCAAATTTTCGGAGGAGAGGACCAGATTTTGACAGAGCACTCATTCATTTCTACATTTGGGTGTTGCTGAAAAAAACAAAAGTGTATTTTTCCAAAATTTGAGGTATGAGGTCGTCAGGAAAAAATATGGTTAGTAAACTTTTGGTTTTCGGAAGGGACAGATTTTGACGGAACACTGACTTCTAAACATTCGATCATGTGATAGGAAAAACTTACACCTCTTATGAAACAAAGCAGCATTTTATAATACCTGCACACATGTTTGATTGAGATCTCCGATCACTGAAAGCACAGTAAGTGTTTTTAAGGGGTAGCACACCAAGTGTTTACTACAACTGTATAGGAACATAAACAAGAGTTTTTACCAAATCAATATGTCAATTTAGTTTAAGAGTTATTAGCTAACTATGGGCGGAAATTTTTTGCGGCATTTTACACTAAATTTCAAACTGACACCCCGCATGTTACCAAAGGGTCACATCTTTAGATTTGGATATAATGCCTTGCTGCAAATGTTATTACTAAATGTTGAATGTTATCCCAAATGTTCTTTAGGACATTGCTAAATCTATTCCAAATATAAACCTACTTCAATGAGACAGTGATTTCAAGCAAATTTCCAATGTATATGTAAATTTTGTTAGTCCCTCAAGCATTTAAAATGGTTTCTTTGCAGATGTAGGAACTAGTGGTTGGTGGTCTGTAACTTAAGTGGCCGTAAGTACCCAATATGAGAAAGTACAGACATTGTTTGTATGGGTCATATGTAGTGTTCAGCCAAGATGGTACCTATGATTGTAAAACAACCCTTAACTACCACTTCATCCTGAACAGCCAACTTTTTTTCAGGTAGGCCGAGACCCCAGTCTCCATTATAAATACATACCTTGATGTATAACTGGGTGATATGGTCTTTAAACCATAATGCCCATCTCCTGAAGGAGTGAAGAAATGAGGGAAGAGGAGAAGAAAAGTCGCAAATGAGAGGTCTGTCTCGAACAGTGACCCTTGAGGCCCAGTCCCATGACCGGGATACCATGCTATGCTGGTGTTGCTGGCCCGGCTAGCGATTTCGTGCCCATCTTCGTTTGATTGATGCAATCTCTTCATTACCTCACTATGCTGCACTGGGATTTGTGAGATTCAGTGGTCCTTAGGGTAGACAATTACTCAGCAGGCTGATCAAATGGTCGGTCTATAGTTGACTAAATTTGGGATGCATTTTCGTTGTGTATACAGGGAGAGATCAGAAGATAAGAAGTTTCAAGACTTGGATGAAGAGGATATCTCAGGGCTTGCTGCCTTTGCAAACGATTTGAAGAACAAATGTATGTATCAGTAATATTAAAGAAAAATATTTAAATCCTTCCACAAACTAGTTAAATTATATTTTAAACACTTATAGTGCCTAAGGGGGGGGTCCATAGTACCCAAGATTTGTTTTCGCGATTTCTCACTCGTCGAAAATATTTTGAAATATCTTAATTTTTTGTAAGTATAACTTATCGATGCGCTTCTTTCCATAAAAAAAATACTAAAAATGAGATAATTAGCTGGGTTCCTAGGACAACCAACGCACCAGCGGGAGTGTGATTTAAAAATAAAAAAAAGCAGTGTTGTGGAAACATCGTGTTACATTTTGAGCGATTTGACGAATTTCGAAAACAATTATTGCCCCTAATTTCAGATGATAAAACGAACTAATTTATTGCATCTTTGGCCATGTCTTATGACCCTCAAGATGGTATGAGTGTCATTTGAAAATTCCCTCATAAAAGGAGTTTCCTTGGGGGTCCAGTGGACCCCCCTTAAAGATCAACGTGAGCTGAAAACACCTGCTAAAGGCACTTAAGTGTAAGTTTGTATGCCAATGCTGCGTTATAGGAAATGGCTGTAACTATCAAGGGAGACCCATAAAGAATAATTTACATGTTCTAAATAAACTAGTTGTCATCCTGTGAATGCGAGAAGGTTGTAAGTCAATAGCTGCCATGTGATACATTGTGTAATCCATGTTTTAGGTGCTAATCAACTTGGATCCTCTTTGGTCTGTGACTCTTGAAATGGTTTCTTCAGTGACACAGTCGCCTGAAGAACCATTCAACTGCCACTGAAAAAGTATTGCATGGCTTGATCGTATTGTGTGATATGAATTTTGACAAATGGCAGCTATTGCACTTATGACCTTTCTTGCCCACATGACTCTATGCTGTTAAAGGTGCCAATGAGAGATTCGAGGTATCAGATGTAAGGTGTATATGTAGTGATTTCATTGATTAGACAAAAAAAAATCTACCTTGTATTTGGTTACCGTCTAAAAGTGTAAACAAATCAATATAAAACACAGGCTGAATGTCAATATTTGCTCCTTAGAGATAGCAAAATTTAGAAATTTCACAATGGTGTACCAAAGAAATATTCTCAACTTAATCCTTTCAGATGATGTTTTTTTTTTTTTTTTTTTAAAAATGTTCTTCAAAAAATCAGATTTTCACATTCTTAGTGAAATGTCGTGTGCCACCTTTAATATAATTATCGAGAAACGATAAGGAGTTGCGTGGAAAATGAAATTTTAACCATTAAAATGAATTAACATGATCTGGTCTGATCATGTGCTGTAAGTAAAATTTGCACTATGTGCTACACTGTATAACATGTTATGGGATATGGCTGGCACATACATACCATAGGAAGTGTATGTTATAAATTAGTGTATGTGTGAAGGTATGAGACTAATAGTATGACATTACTGTGTTTCAGGCTGGATATACCTTAACACTGTATAACTGCAAATTTTAATTAAAGGAGAACCCATACAACGACTAATAATACAATATACTCTATAAATAATTATTGAGCACATATTGGGTGGTTTCATCGAAAAATGGAATTATATTATCCATAACGATGAATTAAAACTATCTAGTCTGACCATGCGCTATTTAAAATTCGTGCTAGTGTATAACGTGTTATGCGATACCGCCGGCACGTTTGCATCATACAAGCCATAGGAAATACACATTATGAAAGCGTCACGTGTGAAGGTGTATGACGCTAGTGTGCCGTCCGTATCGTATAACACATATACATATCCCATACACACTAGCGCGAATTTCAAATAGCGCATGGTCAGACAAAATGTTTGAATTCATTTTTGGACGGATTGCGCAGCAAAATCCGCCTTATGAAATGGCAATGTCTGGATGGATGTGTGGTGTGTATGTTATGGTGTGTCAGGAATACAAAAAGGTAACATTTTGCCATAATTTTTTTTCCAGATGAGCTAGAGTGTAACCAAATTAACTTGAGGTATACTGTAGGAGGGGACAAACCCTTACTAACCATGTAATCATTGCCCTCGGGTTCTGACATGGGGGGGGGGTGGGTGTGGGGAAATGTCAAAAAAGGCTCAAACATTCACAAAAAAGGTAAACATTTTCCATATCTTTTTTCTAGATGAGACTAGAGTAACCAAACTTGGTATATGTAGGAGAGGACAAGCCCCTACTAACCATGTAATTCATCCCCAGGGTCCTCCCCTGGTCTTGCACAGGGGGGTGGGGAGGAAATGTCAAAAAAGGTCAAAATTCCCAAAAAGGTACACATTTTGCCATATTTTTTTTCTAGTGAACTAGAGTAACCAAATTAGGGTATATTGTAATAGGTATATTGTAGGGGGACAAGCCCTACCTACCATGTAATGTCAATTCCCCCAGGGCTCCTCCCCGGGTTGGACAGGGGGTGGGGAAATGTAAAAAAGGTAAACTTTCACAAAAGGTAAACATTTTGCATCATTTCTTTTTAGCTGAGCTGGACACGGAGTAGCCAAATTAAGTATATTTTAGGAAGGGACAAGCCCCTACTAACCATGGTAATTCATCCCCAGGGTCCTCCACTGGGTCTGACAAGGGTGGGGAAATGTCAAAAAAGATCAACATTCACAAAAAAGGTAAACATTTTTTTGCATATCGTTTTTTCTAGATGAACACTAGAGTAACCAAATTAGGGTATATTGTAGGAGGGGGAAAGCCACTACTAACCATGTAATCATCCCCCAGGGACCTCCCCTGGGTTGACGGGGGGGTGGGGAAAGTCAAAAAGGTCCAACATTTCACAGAAAAAGTAAACATTTTGCCGCTTATTTTTTTTTCTAGAGAGATAAAGGAGCCAAACTTAGTATATTGTAGGAGGGGGACACAGCCCCTACTAACGAAGGTAATCTTCCCAGAGGGGTCCTCCCCTGGTCTGACAGGGTGTGGGGAAATGTCAAAAAGGTCAACATTTCAAACAAAGGTAAAAATTTTTGCCAATATCTTCTTTTCTAGAGAGCTGGAGTAGCCAAATTTTACGTATATTGTAGGAAGGGACAAGCCCTACTAACCAAGTAATTCATTCCCCCAGGGACCTCCCCTGGGTATGACAGGGGGGTGGGGAATGTCAAAAAAGGTCAAATTTCACAAAACAGGTAACATTTTGCGCTTTATTTTTTCTAGTGAGCTAAAGTAGCCAAACTTAGGTATATTGTAGGAGGGACAAGCCCTATAACAATGTATTCATGCCCCAGGGTTCTCCACCTGGGTCTGCCAAACTTCAATAAATTTTAGTCTATAGACTGAAAGTGTTAGACCTATGCTCTAAGCATCCTGGCCACACCTAATGCCAGATATGGAGTTTGTGAGGTTTGGGCTCCAAACGTCCACTTAGCTCAAGTGGCTTCCATGCAGGCTGACGTTATGGACTTTATTTGGCTCCACTTATTTGCGTCAAGTATAGGACTATACATACACAATGTACAACCATTGATTCATCGCCCCAGAGCTGTAACATACCCTAGAGAAAACGCACTACGGCAATTACCGCCATTGGCGGTTTAATATTTTTTATGAGTTATATAATGTCTGTCTTCGATGAGAACACTTTGAGATGTGCTCAATAATTATTTTATAGAGTAATTGTATTATATATTTAACGTTGTACGGGTTTATCCTTTAACCCTAACGCGGCCGAGATGCAATGCGAGACAACGAAAACGTTCCGGTTACCGGTCGGAAATGCTTTCGTTGCATCTGGGCCGTCAACAATAGTTTTGTCGTGCAATTGACTCTCATTGGCTCTCAGGCATATGGGCCTCTTACCGAAATGAAGCGAATGTTTTTCCGTTGCATTTGGCCGTCATTCAGGAGAAGGAAAATGACGCGATGTTTTCGTTGCATTTGGGCCGTCTTCCGGAAAATTGACGCGATGTTTTTCGTTGCATCTGGGCCGTTATTGACTGGCAATGATTGCAATGCTTTTCGCTGCATTTCGGACGGTTTGACCGCAGAAGGCGCAAATGGTTTCATCAGGCGGGTGACTGTACAAATGCCCATAGGACAATTCGATTGCGATGGTGATAGCGCCACCAATTTCGATAAGCCTATGGAGGTTAATTAGCAATATAAACGTTTTCATGACGTAAACTGGAGCATGACGTAGCATAATAGAGCCACGCACGCTATGATGTAGCCGTAATAGCGCCACTCCGACTGGGCGAAACTATAAAGCTACAAAAATTTCAGGCAGATCAGTGTGCAGTACGCATCCATTATTTAATTATTATGATTTCTTATTTAGTACCCTGTTTTTTGCTTTCACGCGATGTTTTGTTGCACCTGGGCCGGTCTTTCCGGTAAATGGCGCGTGGTTTTTAGTGCATCTGGGTAGGCGTCTTCCGGAAATGACGCGATGTTTTTAGTTTTGCATTTGGGCCGTCTTACGGGAAACTGCGCGATGTGTTTCGTTGCATCTGGGCGTTATGACTTTACGCTAATAATTTCTGTGCGGGAAAAAGGCCGAGATTGCAAGTGAACGGCAAGCTTGGCTATCGTTGATAGAGGCCGTTCAAAAAAAATAAAAATAGATGGCTGTCGTTGAGTTGGGCGTCGGACTGGGCAAAACGACCCAGTCGGGTTAGGTCTAATGTATGCCAAAAACCAGACCAGACAAATCAAAGTGTAGGTCATCAGACCAGATGGTTTAACACTTTAAGTGACCAAGGGGTTTTTCACACCCGTTAGTTCCGGGGGTGGGGGGGGGAGGGAACTTGTTTTAAAACATGCAAAAAATTGGGCAAAAGATGGCAAATTCAATGAGCCTTACGCTTTTAACATTTTAAACTTTCAAAAATTTATTTCATGTTGATACCATTGACATTATTATTATTTACCTGCCATAATCAAGTACATAAATACATAATCATTGTGAACATTACACTACAGTTGGCGGCATGGAAGGTGTAACTCGAAAGGCCAAGAACGGCCAGAAGGGAGTGAACCCTTATTACCAAGGGGAAATTACAGATAAAAAAAATCCATACATAAGACATGATACCAGATTTATATAGAACATTGTGAGAAACCATGAATAAGTACTCTTAACAAACTTGATGATCTGTCTTTAACTTAGATTTGAAGGGAGTAGTTGTTTGTTGTGTTTTCAATCAATAGTTAACTTATCCATACCTTGAGGACCTGTGATTAACCGTTTGATTGCAAATGGATTTTTTTCAGGAAGTAATCATAAATACAGATGGTAGTTCTTCATGAAATTTGAACACTAAATATGGCAAGATGATATTTGTAGAGATCAGAAACAGTAAGGGTCTTCAGATACTAAACAATGGACTAGTTGGGCTCTTAAAATGAGAAGAATTTGGAAATCTTTCTACGCTCGTTTTGCAATTGTGTAATTATCAGATATATTTGATAAGTTACTTCCCCATGCACGAGAATCCCATTACGAGCTATTAAAGAGTAGAATAATTGAAACTAAAATTACCAAGTAAAATATTGTAGGGACAACATATTTTAGCTTACTAAGGAGTATCTCAACATGGACTTGAAATATTATAGATACGTTCAATTGCTACTTAGATGAGTAAATTCTCATCAATATGATTCTAAGGACTTACATTATTTACTCTGGAGAGACCTTTGCCATCCAATATTAAAACACTTGAATGCTTGTTAAATTAAGGTTTTTGTGGTGTCCCATGATCATATAGTTGGTTTTGTTAACATTAATTGATAGCTTGTTTGCTTTAACCAGTTTACTGACTTTGGAGTTCCTTATTCACCATTTGTATTTACTACCACGTCTTTGTGAGAGTACAGATGTTGTATCATCTGCAACAATACAAAATTGAAAAAATTGACGACGACTTAATGATATCGTTAATATTTACAAAGATAAATAAAACGGACCAAGATAGAAACCCTGTGGAAACACCACAAAGAACTTGTTTAATATCAGATTTGCATAAGGTATGAAATACTGGCCGATTACTCAGGTTAGCTTTCAAACCCACTTAATGTAATGCCTCTGAAACCATAATGTTTTAATTTATTGAGTAGAACGGTCGTGGTTGATTGTATCCAAAGCCTATTGGATAAGTCTAAATAAACTCCCAGAGTATTTCGGGTTATTTTCAAACCCCATTGTAACCATATCAAGAGTAATTAATGACAGCCATTCTGTGAATGATTTGGCTATAAGCCAAACGGTTTGTTGTAATAATGCTTTATGTGTATTCAAATAAATACACACATCTATATAAAAACAAGACGCTCTAAATTTTTAGAAAACAAAGGCAGAAAGAATAGACACAGGCGCGGTTAATTATAATAGAATTGAACATTGTCTTTTTATAGATTGAAAACGACCTTGAGATCGGATCGGAAACGACCCTTCATAATTGAACAATTGAAAATAGTAGTGAGCGGTTTACTTATTATTAGCTACTTTTTTACTAAGTCGTTGGTTATTCCATTGTGTTCCAGGACTTTTGTTAGGATCAAGCTTGCTTATAATTGGTTATATCGTTTTCAACAATAGGTTGTCGAAAGCACTAGTTGTACTGGATCTGATAAATATTCTTTATAGTTTTGTGTAACGTTTTCTTTTTCTAGTTGTTTGGCAAACATCTGGCACCTATATTTACAAAGAAATTATTGAGTCAGACATATCCAAGAAGGATCAGTATTTGTTTCACCTTATCTATCAACTCTAGAAGACCCAAATTTACATATATATTTAACACAAAAACTGGCAATTTTAGGCATTTTTTTTATTTTTTTTATTTTTGTTTCAAAGATGTCATTTTCCCCATAGAGTTTGTACAGTTAAGGTTTAGCAATGTCCACATTGCGAATTGTTTGTTTTCAGCAAATAAAGGGTTTAATAATTATTTTCAATGTCACTTAATAATTGCCTATTACATATATGCAATACACTGATCAAGCAGATTTTCAGATTCAGCCAAATCACTGATCGTGCTTAACATATAGCATAAGTTGGTACTAATATAAATTAGTTTATGTACTCATGTAACATTAACAAAGAAGTACTTAATTTCATAGTTAAAAAAATGCCCATTCATTACATTGCAGGCTGCTACGGTGGTGGTAAGAAGGAATGTCGGACACGGGCCTGGCTGACATGATGGAATTAGGCAGGGTTATGACGAGAACGATCCATTTGTGGACAACTCAGAATGCGTAAAGCTAATGCACTTTGGCCTTTCATTTTGTGTCCTTCAAAGCAATAATAAACCAGGCAGTAATAATGGAAGGGTGACCACGGCTGGCAGAGCTGGCCTTAAAGGTGCAACGAGAGCTTTTGAGGCACCGAACATTGTGTCATAATAATAATTCATATAGATCAACCACTCAAAGATTCTTTCCTTATTAGGCTACAGAAATGTCGTAAAAGAGAGAAAAAGGTGATTTTGAGTTGACTTATCTTTTCAATATAAAACAGAGGTGAATTCGTATTTGCATCCTATCGAAGAATTAGAAATTTCACAATTTTGTACCAAATCAACATTTTCTCAGCTTAGAACCTTTCAGGTGGGGGTATGTTGTTGGAAAGCTTTACATAAGGCAAAAAATAGTACTTGCGATTTTTAGGGAACCTGATTTGCTGGAAATCTCTCGTTGCACCTTTAAACGAATCTTCTTATTCAGATGGCATGGTTTATTGAATGTACAAGAAATTTGATGGTTTAGGTCAAAAGCTTCCACCCTCCATACTGGGTGTATAGATTGGATGTGCGTGCAGCAATTACGCGACCTAGTCGAATATATGACAACCGCAAACGGAGAGTTTATACGGCGTCGTGCATGTTGCGTTGGTGCACAAATGCAATTTACGAAGGTGACGATCACCGGCGATGACTTGGTTCCTTGGATTGAAACCGGGTTTTGTGCAATTATTTAATGAATAATAAGGACTGATGTAAGAAGATTTTTGTAATAAATAGGTCAATAAAAACAAACATTACACAATACTAAATAAGAGATGAGAATAAAAGATGAGATTTTTGTTTTGGTAATCTTAGATGGTCATAATGATGGGCATCCAATATTTATAGCGGTGGATCCGGATCCACCACTCAAAAATATTGGATGCATTAATGACACCATCTAAGATGGCCCCCCAAAAACCAAAAAAAAGTCTCTCTTTTTATTCTCTAATTAAAAGGGCAGGGTTTTTGCAAGGACCAAAAGGACGATTAACAAATAAGCCAGCGACACCAGAACTTATACAAACAAGACAAAAAAGACATGCATGTGAGACAAACATATGTTGGCTATGGTAATAAAGGATTGTTACACAGATAGCATGCGAAACAAATTCTAATCAGAAAACGTATAGGATGAAGAGATGGTAGATGGGTCGGTATCTCAAGCGAAACAGTCTGATGCAGAAAGAAGATGAAACGCGATTGCCAACAGGGTATAAGTCCACCACAAGATACAGATAAAAATGCAGACGGTCCATTGCAACCCACGATTCTGATTGAGATAAATCTGATACCCGAAATAAACCCGCATTTGCAATTTTGCATGTACATGTACTGTCGGGCAAAATAATTGCCCTTGTGAAGAAGAGCGTAGCTCCCCAGTAGTAACAGAAAACGCATTGATGGAATTACCTAGCACAGCTAGATCTCACCAAACTCACGTGTAAATTGAGAAACAAATGCAAATTAAGTCCCAAAAGTAGTTGATGACGTCATCAAACAAGACTCATATGGGCACGAAATTGCTGGCGGGCCAGCGACAACCGCCGTAACGTGCTATCCTGGGTCATGGGCCCGAGGGCCCTGGGTTCGAATCCCCCCAAATTTGCGACTTTTATTGTTCCCCCGCGTACCTCAATCCTTCAGTTCCTCCCGGGAGATAGGATAGAAACCGACGTCAGGGTTCGGGGTAATGGGGAAAATGTATGTATAGGATTAGTTGATTTGTGCTCAAACGTATAACAAGATGGAAATTGGCTTTAAAAGTATAACAATGGTGAGTACGTTAAGAATATGGGTCACTTCGATCAAGATGATAGCTGCCATTACCTTGTCTTCCTGTTTATAGGAAATCCATCCTATGTTGCACTTCTAAATTGCAAAAAAAAATCGGGATCCCTATTTCTGAAATTTTAACAAATCTTGAAATAATTGCCAGAAACAGTCCCGATATATTATTGTCTGGGCTCCTGAAGATATTCCTGCAGCTTCAAACAAACACTAAAACCAGTAGTAACTTCAGGGAGACTCTACCCTGTGGTACTCTAACTAGAGGCTTTAATAAAAGTGATCACAAATAGACACCACCCTTAAGTTTGGACCTGGCCAGTTCTGTATGTACGTTTGTAACACACGTAAATCAGTGCTTTAGAGGTGGCATTCCAAATGTTTGCAGGTGATCTGGACAGCCATCTAAAACACCAAACAAACCTATTGGCTTGTTTACGGCTCATTTGAAGCCTTTTTATGCTTATTCTGAATGTGCCAGGAAAATGAAGACTTTTTTACATTTTGAAGCAAAAATTGACAGATGCAATTTTGACACGGCTACTTGAGCGCTGTTAGTTCTCAAAGGATTAAGGGGCTTCGTGATGAGGTGCTCACGGCAACATGTCTTCTGATTTTGGGGGTTCTAAATGTTGGCAGGGGTATGAAGAGGAGAGACTCAAAGGTATGGGGCCGAGTTTCCGATCGGCAAGGATTCACGTAATCTTACAAGAGAGCCAAATCGTTGCTGAGCTTAGGGCTTTCCGACGACACTTTTGTAGGAATTCTCGGGCTTTGTCGAGTCTTTAATAGGTTTTACCCCAAACCCTCGCGGCATAGCCTAGTTGTTGGTGAATGAGCCTGAGACTCTAGGTATAGGGCCGAGTTTCCCGATTGGCGATAATTCGGGAATCTCTTCCAAGAGAGCCGTGTCGCGAGCTTCAGCTCGTCCGACGCCATGTTCTGTTCGGAATTTCTCGGGGTTGTATCCGAGTCGACGTGGTCCTGGTTGTCACCAGTCCCTCCTTCTATGCCGTTTATGACACCTCTAATGATGGCCAAAAACAAAAAAAATCTCAATCTTTTATCTCTAATTAAAATTACGGTGCAAGGACAAAAGAGGACGATAACAAATAAAGCAGGACAACAGAAATTATAAGCACAACAAGGACAAAACAAGACCGCATGTGAGACAAACATATGTTTGCTTGGTAATAAATGATTGTTACACAAGATAGCATGCGAAACAATTCAATCAGAGAAAGTAGGAAAGAGCTGGTAGATGGTCGGTATCTCAAGTCAACAGTCCTGATGCAGACGTATGAACGCGATGCCCCAACAAGTTTATAATTTCCACACAAATACAGATAAAAATGCAGGACCGTTCAATTGCAACCACCATTCCTGATTGAAGGATAAATCTGTTAACCCTAACCATAATTTGCAATTTTGCCATGTAACCGTACTTGGTCAAAATACTTGCTGTGACAGAAGAGCGTAGCTCCGTAGTTACAAAACTCATGATGGACATTAACCCTACGACAGCTAGATCTCACAAAACTCACACCGTTTAAATTTGAGAAAAATGCATTAAGAGGTCCAGAAAGTAGTGATGACGGGCCTCAAACCAGACTCATATGGGCACGAAAGTGCTGGCCGGGCCAGCAATACCATCGTATCTTGCAAGTCCTTTGTTTCATGGGCCGAAGGGCCCTGGTTCGAATCCCACCCAATTTTTTGGCGACTTTTCTTGTTCCCCTCTTCCCTCAATCTTCTTCAGTTCCTCCCGGGAGATAGGCCTAGAACCGACGCCAGGGTTAGGGTTAATGGAAAATGGTATGGTATAAGGATTTTTGATTTGTGCTCACACTTTAACAAATGAAAGTGTGTTCTAAAGTATAACAAGGTGGTAAGAATATTTGGGTCATTTTCTATCAAGATCATATAGCTGCCAACCTTCCCTGTTTTATATAGGAAGCATCCCTATTTGGAACATGCTGAAAGTGAAAACAAATAGTGATTCCCTATTTCTGAAATTTTAAACAAATCTTGAATAATTGCCAGAAAGTCCGATATATATTTTCTGGGCTCCGAAATCTCTTCTCAGGCTTCAAAAACCTACAAAAGCCAGTACCCTTCGTAGACTCTTCTACCCCTGTGTACTTTACTAGAGGCCTTAAAGTGTATCACAAATAGACACCAACCTTAACCGTTTGGGACGCGCGGGTGGCCAGTTTGTATGTACGTTTGTAACACGTAATTCAGGGCTTTAGAGGTGGCCTTCCAAATGTTTGCAGGTGATCTGGAAACCTCTAAAAACACCAACAAGACCTAGTGGCTTGTTTCGGCTCATTTGAATGAATTTTAATGACTAATCTGATATGTGCCAGGAAATGAAGACTTTTACATTTTTGAAGAAAAAAAATGGACAGATAGTAATTGAACGGCTACTTGAGTCGCTGTTAGTTCTCAAAGGATTAAGGGCCTTTCGTGATGAGGTGCTCACGGCACATGTATTCTGATTTGGGGTTCTAAATGTTGCTAGATATGAAGAGAGAGGACTCAAAGGTCTGGGGACGAGTGTCCGATCGGCAAGGATTCGGTATCTCTTCACAAGAGAGCCAATCGTTGATGAGCTTCGGCTCTTACGACGACACTGTTGTCGGAATTCCGGGCATTTTCGTCCGAGTCTTTAATCGGTTTTACCCCAAACCCTCTCGAATAAAGCCTAGTTGTTGGGAATGAGCCCTGAGACTCTTAAGGTCTGGGGCCGAGTTTCCGATTGGCGATTTTTAATTCGGTAATCTCTTCACATGAGAGCCAATCGTTGCTGAGGCCTTCGGCTCTTCCGACGACACTTTTGTCGGAAAAATATTCTCGGGCATTTTCGTCCGAGTCTTTTAAATCGGTTTTAAAACCCCCAAACCCTCTCGGCAGAGCCTAGTTGTTGGGAATGAGCCTGAGACTCTTAGGTCTAGGACCGAGTTTCCGATTGGCGAGAATTCGGGGTTGGTAATCTCTTCCTAAGAGGGCCGTCGTCGCTGAGCTTCAGCTCTTTTCCGACGCCATTTTCTGTCGTAATTGTCTCGGGTTTTGATCCGAGTCGATTTGGTCTGGTTGTACCAAGTTCCATCACTTCTAATTGCCGTTTCTTCCGAGTCATTTTCAGTGCCGACTCGGGAATTTTCGGCCACCGTTATTCGATTGTTTCCACTCCTCCCTTTCGTTCAGAAAATAAAACTCTAGTAGAGGGTAATCTTTTCTTTTTCGGGAGAATGTTGTGCCACCTGTTAGCAATTTGAAAATTTTGCCACACACCTCTCGTGTCATTAACTACTCAACCACAACCTGGTTCATTGGGTGGGTAATTAACCTCCATTCAGCTCTAATCCGGCTCAGCCCAATGCGATTATGGCTATTTGTGCTTTAATGGTCACTATTTAATAGACCTTCTTTTAGAATCTTGAAGAACTCCCCCTTCCCCGATAGTGTCTTGGGGCTTCTCATCGGCTAAGGATGTCTGTGGTAAGTTGACTTTGGAGTCAGACCTTAGAACCTCTTTGTCTGTTACACTATTGAGGGGTGGAACCCCTCTTATCAGAAGTCCAAAGGCCTCCCAATATACGACGGGTAGGATGTTGTGCTAGGGCATTTTTTTTTTCTTAATACACTTCCGACCACAGGTCTGTTAGACAAGTTGATGATCGCTTTCTACTCTTTGCGATATTGGCCATCCCATATATCTAGATTGGCTCATGTGAGAGTGCTTATATTAAGAAACTGCATGTGTCCCGTGGCGTGCGTTCTATTTCAGCCACAGGATACTGTTTCAGCTGACGCCTATTTCCATTCCTGTCTACAGAGTCCATTCTACTTAGAGAAAGTGGGCGTGTTGCTTCGCTTGAAGCCTATTTGATATATCTATCCTTCCTGGCCTGGTTCTAAGGTTCAACATATTTTGATCTTTAACTGGGAATGTACTTCAGACTCAGAGGTTCTGAATGGAGACCCTGGCTCGGGTTTAAAATTGTTTTAAATCTCTTATCATATAAAGGGTTCTTAGGCAACTTCATTTGATTTTAAGATGGCCAACCCTCACACTCGTGTTTTTTCCGGGGCAGTCTCCGATGGCTTCGGTTTCTCTTTTCACCGAGTTGTCATCTTTGGAACAAAATTCTCATCTTTGCATATTCACGGGCTTTGCGTGCACATTTACGACATAGAAAGGTCTAATGGCGCCCTCATCCGGAGGTATTCTCATTGGGTAAAACTTTGTTAACTACTTGGGTGTATCCAATTCAGTCTTACATCTCTGGAAACTGAAGGTCTGAGATTGAACGTGCAACATGATTTATGACAAATTTTGTCGTCTTTACAACTATGGAGCAGACTAGAACGTGTCAAGTTAACTGCTGCTTTCCATCTTTACAGTCCGTTCTCGCCCCCTCCTTTTGAGTTCCATGTCGGACATAGTTCGTCGATATCTAGAACGGAGGTTGGGACAATTTGCCTGAAACTCAGCCCAGTGTCCCCCCTCAGTCAGTCGCCTTTACACTCCCTGGAGCGGAGCTATGTTCTGGATACTAGCTAGTACTCCAGAGTCTTATTGTCCACATTTTTACAAAGGATAGGACATTATGATTCATTCGTACAGATCGTTGTTATCTTATTGAATCGCCTTGGAAGGGACTATTGTGCTTATTAGTGCGATATTTTATGTTTCTTTAGAAGATTTAAAGTGATCTAGGTATGGTTACAACTGCCTAGCTATCTTTTCAAGCGGCATGGTTATTAGCATTTAATGCCTATTTATGTATTCTCCAGAGTTATTTGAAATGCACTCTAGATTAATACTTTGTTGGCCTACAGTGTTATTATTTTCCCGTGGGCCTATACTCCTTACACCCACGGTTCCGTAACAAGTATAACATTTGCTTTTGTTAACATGTATTTCGGAATCTCTTTAGGCATATGATGATAACTCCTAGAGCGAGTTTGTAGTATTTAGGCGTTGACGTTCATCCTCTATGGTATCATATCGCCTGAGTTTGCAAGAGTTTTAATCACTTCAAAGAACTACATAGGCAGTCCATGATTCGTTTTGTTGTTGTAGAAGTTAAACTCATATCTGGATGTCTACGAGATGCACTGCGAAAATCTATTCTGTGCTTCTCGTCGGAACTGCATCTTTGGGAGTCGCTATGGCGTACTTCTATCGCAGATTATTACTAATTCCGGCTTTGTAATTTTTGTACGTGGGCTATTACACTGTAAAATGAAAGATGTATTGAATTGGAAAAATCATCTGATTAAATACCCAGTACAATGAGGAATTAACCTTTATTTTGCTTCCAATCAAATTCAAAGACCAAATCATGATTATTAAATACGGATTCTTATAGCTGCATACAAATAATGCATATTATATGAGTGCACCCATGCAGACAAAGTTTATCTCTTTGACAATCTAGCCCTACCCCAAGATAAACAGTTGGGGTGGAATCATCTTGAATTCCAATCTGATTGACTTTTGTATCTGGATTTGGGGTCTTGAATCAGTAGTATTTCCTTCAGGGTCTTGAATTCATAGATGCAATAAAAGTTAATCCCTCAGGTACTGGGTATTGTTAAATGCAAGATGATGTTTCCAAATTCAAGACATTTTTCAGTTCCAGTGTTAGGTCCTTCGGCAGCATCCCACGTTGCGTTATTACAGCAGAGACTGTTTCAGGTAATGTGCGGGGTGGATCCTTTCTCGATTATGTTTCCGGGAAATCCCCAAGGATACCACGTGCGCCGCTTCAGGTCATGTGCACGCGGTGGAACCTTTCTAATTGAAACCTTTTCCAGATTGTTCGGGGTCGACATTCGGACCGAAACAAACAGCACTAAGGTTTATCTTGGCGAAGGTACGAGGTATATAGCTCGGGGACCACTGGGCGGACATCGCAGGAACGGGGTTGGTAAACGTTCAAGATTCATCTTGTGCGAAGTACGTGTTGGTTCCGGCGGGTTGTATTGGCAATTGGTGGCCTGAGTTTGATCAGGTATCAGCCAAATCGCGCTTACAAACTTTGTGCACAAAACGATTCGTCTTGCTGCAGATTTTGTCAAGACTGTCTGTTCTTTTTACGTAAGTTTATCATGATATTGTTAATACTTGGTTCTCGTATTTATTTAACGTCATGATGTTGTTCGCACGTAAGAAAAATTTATTATTTTTCGTCTGATAGAGAGTATTTTCGTGCTTAGCTCACTTGTACACAAGAATTTTGGTGGATACCTCTGAATTTCCGTGCCACTTATTTTATCCTAAAGAGCTTCTAAGCGAATTTTAGCTTGATTATTGTGGCCAATTTCGACGTTATTCGGTATTCGCCTTTGGTAGTCGTAGTCGCGTCAGTCGTCTCTTTAGTCGGCGACAGTCGGTCCATAAAAGGATGTCTGTGTGAATATGGGTGATATCAACAACTTTTCGTTTCCTCGATCATGGACCGTCCAACCCGCTTTGTATGTTGTATGTTCGCTGGTTGACGTAACGATTCAATCGCCGTTATGTGGATAGAGCCTCTCTTTTGCCTCTCCCTCTCGAGCATATTCTTCTTCAAACCTTGGGGCCCTGTGCTGGGTTAAACAATTAAATGTTTATGGTATACAGACTGTCTTGGTATTCGCCCAACTGCCTTCTTGAGCCATATCTGTTTAGATTTGAGTCTTGTCATTAGAGGTCAAGTTAATCTATTGCGTCTTAATATCACAGATGAGCCTTCATCACCTCACCGCATTTTGGGTTTTTAGCTTATTGTTGTTAAGTACCTTACTGTTATAGGCCAACTTTCTGACCTTAGTGATTAGTCTTTGGCCTAAACTGTTAATTAGTTTATTTTTCTTTTTTTGGTTGTTTTTCAGCCACTTTGTGGTTCCCCCTTTTCGGGGCTTTGAGTTCGCTCACCTCCGTCTTCGCTGTCGGCGCTAAGTCTGACGTTGAATGGCAGTTTGTATTGATCTACGTCCGCGTAAGTATAAGCCCGCACGTAACTACAAAAAGCACCTGGGTGCTTTGTATGTATAACTAAGGGCGGGCTAAGGAACTATACCTGACGTAGACTACCCTCCCACCCAGTTCCCCCTGAGCGAACTCAGCCTTTATGGTAGAGTCAGCTCTAATGAACTATGGATGGGCGTGGGTGCATGTTCGGTAATATGGTCACCACTGGGTGGACCCACACACCTTTTGGTATGGTATTAGTTTAGGAGTATCTTTGGAGGTTCTGCATCCCCATAGATGATGGCATTTGGTACTTGGAGTCTACGTCAGTAAGTATTAGTCCGCCCTTAGTAACATACAAAGCACCACGGTGCTTGGGAAATTCGTATGGGCGGGCTGCAAACGTCCGAAGAAGGTGGAGTGAGGGCTGGGGAGTGTGGAGGGGCGGAGGAGGGAGTGGTGGATAGGGGGGGGGGGGAGGGGGGGGGGGGAGAGAGGATGGAGAGAAGGAGGGGAAGGGAGGGTAGGGGGGAGGGGGGGTGGTAAGGGGAGGAGAAACAAGGGGAAAGGGAAGGGGGAGAGAAACCTACGACACAATACGCCTAATGTGGAGTGAAATAATTAAGATAGGAGGAAAAAATCAAAAACGAGGAGGGGGGAGTGGCGGATTGGGGGAGTGGTGTAGTAGTGCAAAGGGGAGAAATGGGGAGTATTTTTATTTTTATAGTTTTTTATAAAACAAAAATAAAAGCATTATTTTTTTTTCTTGGAAAACTCTTAATTATTTTTTTTTTAAAATCGCTTCATTTAAAAATATTAATATGTGAAATCTCATAGAAGCTATGTTTGAAACATTTTGTCACCAGTGCAGATGATTTAGATGTGCCGATTCCAGATACTATATTTTTTCAAACACCAGTTTTCCCAGAAAAGTTGTGGTGTAACAGCTTCACTGTACCAAAGTGCAAAAAAAATCTTAGTATCCAGCTAATATTAGATCCTAGTTGAACTTAATGATATGCCACAAATGGTATTTTTCAAGAAAAATTTTTGGCAATAAACAAAGGCATGTAATGGTACATCGTGGTAAATACACTAACTTTACACAAAGTTTCAAAGAAGACAACACGAGGACGGACTTTGAACAAAAAAACACCATGCCCTGTGAACAACAAAAATATATACTGAAACATAATTGTGTGGGACATATAATTCCTCCCCCCCCCAATTGTGTGTACTGCACATATTGTTAGAATAAGCTATAAGGATTCTTGCCTGCATGTATTAAATATTTAATAGAAGTCGGTGATGTCAAACTGGGAAAAACAACTCCATTTTCAAGTAGGGTTTATATTATTCCCAGTCGTTCTGGTGTATCATACATATAGACTTGCAGAGCGAATTTGAACCCATCCATGAGCTTATATAAGGTTGTCACTTTATTGAATTATTCTACATATTATGGAAAAAATGAGGGCCCGAAACCAGGGGAGGGGCCAGCGGGGGAAGACGCCTCCCCGAATTGCCAAAAACGCCCCCCAACCCCCTGAAAATGGCTAATAAAGGCCCAAAAAATTCGGGTTTGTTTATGCTATTTTTGTCAAAAAAGGTTGAATAAACCTGGTTAAAAAGGTTCACACTTGTGCCAAATTTGCCCCCCCCTTTTTTTTGGGGGGGGGTGGATGGAAGGGGATAATATTTGGTGGAAAAGTCCGCCTTTTGAAAACACTCGCCCATTCCCCTAAAAAAATCCTGTTACTGATTTTCAATCATTCCATATCTTTACTTAATACTTAACGTTGTTTTGTTTAAAACAAAAAAATTTTTGAGCACAATTCTTGCAGCATATATTTTTAATTCATAAAACAGCTGAGTAATCATTGTGATGATTGTTTTCATACACCCTCAATAGTTGATTATTTAGTTCCATCAAGTGCTAACCACCCATCTAGTGGTCTCTGTCTACATCAATCGGGAACAAAGCTCACCTGTCTGGAAATATCCGACTCTGAGGATGACGATTTTCAATATACATGCCTGGCCCAAGAGAGAAAAGGGAGACAAACCAAGTAAACTTCCAATAAATGTTTATATTTTGTCCTATGAAATTTGCAGGAGAGTATTGAGTCCATCCCACAATGCAAAACCAGTTTTGATTGGGTAAATTTTCATCCCTCAATGGGGTCATGTGTGATTCCCACAAAAAATTCCTATTCCATACATAAACCCTGACTTTTTAGGGTCGCTGATGCAATCGGAAAGACGTAGTGTCGGCATGATTCATGTTTCTGTGTGTCCGTCTGTCTTGTGTCGGTCTGGTCCCCCAAACATATTATAATACACTTTTGGTTAGAACACCCCTTTTTTCAACTTACTTTACATTTTAGTGCAGTGATGTCATAGTTCTTACACTTGGATAGGCTATTGTATATAGCCTTCCATTTTTCTGTGATTAACCTTTTAAAAATATAATTTTCTCAATTTTATAATTGAGAAAAGATTTCTCACGGAAAGCACTTTGTTTACTATAACCCAAAAAGAGAAAAGTGGATTCCCTAGAGTTGTTTATGCTACGTGCAACCTGTTTTATATTTGCACAATAAGGAGGTGGGGGAATTCCCCAAGATGCTAATAAACTTAGAAACTCAATAACTTGGTTATGTTTTTTGAATCAAAACAATGTAAGATTCAGGGGAATTTCCCACAAGTATATATGGAAAGTGGGCTGATTTCAGGTTATTTTTTGGCATGATTCTGTGTTTCAATGTCCTATTTTTGAGATGGGAGTCGTTTGTGCAGTCATATATACTTTGAGATTTGAGCTAAGAATGTCTCGCCGTCAGCAGTTGCAATCAGCTACACAGTATTGTATAGCTGGTGTTTACAACTACAATAATGGTAGATCTATGCTCCACACCGTGCCAGGATTTAAAATTATATTTTAAATTCCATGTGAGACATAGTGCTGTAAATTATTCTACTGTCGTTCTTTGAATCCACAAGTGCTGGGAATCAAAATAGGATTCCACATTGTGGACATATAGAAATCGTGGTGAATTATCTTGGATGAATACTGGTGGATTATTCGTCGAAGGGACTTTAATTTAAACCTTGTCGTCTTTTGACTGCTGGACAAAAGGTTATGCATTCTGGACTGAGAAGATTTCCCTGGAATATACTACCTGAAGAGTGGTAAATTATGTTGAAACTTTGCAATACTAACTGTCATTTTTGGAGTCTTTTATCCGCTGTGAGGACTATCATCGTTGAAAACGTACACGCCTAAAACATAGGATACTAGTAACTCTTTTATCAAGTATAATATCTTCTAAATTGTGTAATTATATGTAATTTTGTTTGGACAATACCAATTCTAGAACAAATCAAGTAAAATCATTCAAATCTGTTCTATTATATAAACTCAGATCCCTGTGCACAAGGCTCATTTATTTCGTGCTTTGAAAGTGTATTTCCTGACCCTTAGAGGCTCCAAACGAGACGTCATAACATTATACATTGAGACAAATGGGTTTTAATGTGGGATAAGAAAAATAATTTTGAGGTCAATGTCATTTACAGGGGGTTACTTGGGGTCATTTTTATTGCTCTAGTAGACACCATTTTGGTTTGACACTTCAACTTACTGTTAAACTTTTTAGTGCAGTGACGGATCATGTTCATAGTTTGGTAAAAATTACATTGAGACAGGGTCTTATGTGAGGTAAAAATATGCGGTCAAGGTTCATACAAATGTCAACTTATGGGTCTTTATATTTCTCTCTTATTCTCGTATTTTAAGACCACATAATCTGACAACCTATTTGGGGCCGCTGGTCCCTATTTTTTGTCCCCAAGCCAATGCAGTTGGGAAAAAAGGGAAAGAAATAGGGGTGGAAGGCGGGGGGGGGAGGCGGGAAAAAAAAGAGAAGGGAGAAAAAGAAAACAAAGGAGGGAAAAAAGGGGAAAAGGAAAAGGGAAAAAAACCATGGACGGTGAAAAACATACACACAGGAGAAATGCAGCTGTGCTGTGCCATATGCGTTAACCCGTTTTATACTAGACAAAGATCCCGGCCGTCTGTGATAAAAATGTTAACCCTTTGTACACGATTATTGGAGTTCCGTAAGGGTGACAATGATGTAACCTGGTGGAAAGAAGCGGTTGATGAGTTCTCGACCAGGTTAGATTTTGGGTGTAAAATATGTTAATTCAGGATCTAATTTGCATAATTTACGAACCATCTTTCTTGCAAGGCTTTTGTACAAGTTTTCTGGTGAGGTCTTAAGGCGTATAATGATGTAACTTTGTGTTGGAAGGAACATCGGGCTGCCTATTTCTCGACCGGTAGGCTTTTGGGTTCATTTCGGGCAAACTGAGTATTGCAAATGAGCTAATAATAAGGTGCACATCAGCGCATTGCTATATTCTTGAAACTGGTCGTTGGATACTCAAAATTCCTGCGCTGCATGCAACGCCTATCATGGTGGCACATCTTTTTGCAATTTTTGAAGTATGTGAATCATTAGTCTAAGGTATGCAAATGAGCTAATTAATTATGCGTAATTGCTGTATCTCTACATGGACATGGAAGGCAAACTTCTCTTTGGCTACATGAAACTACTGTTGTTTGGGGCCATGATCTGGGTGTGGGGAGGGGTGGGTGTTGCAGGGTGTTGGGGAGGGGTGGGGTGTTGCGGGTTGTTGGGGAGGTGGCCCGGGTGTTGTGGGGATGTTGGAAGGGGGGTGGGGTTTTGGAGGGGAGTGTGGTGTTGCAGGGTGTTGGGGAGGGTAGGGTGTTGCAGGGTGTTGCAGGGTGTTGCAGGGGGTGTGCGTGTGTTTGGGGAGGGGTGGGGTGTTGGGGGTGTTGTGTTTGCAGGGTATTAGGGAGGGGGTGGGTGTGAGGGAGGGGGTGGCGTTGTTGCATTGTTTGGATGGTGGAGTGTTGCGGGGTGGCTTGGAAGGGGTGGGTGTTGCAGGGTGTTGGGAAGTGTGGGGTGTGCGTGGTTGTTGGGGAGGGATAGGGGTGTTGCGGTGATGTTGGGGAGTGGGTAGTTGCATTTATCACATGTTATTAATCGCGACATTCGGACGGAGACATATTTTACGCATCGCGTAAATACGTTCGCCTTTTTTGGTAGGTGATATGATTTTTTCCAAAATCATATTCAAGCAAATTTCCAAAACGGGTGCACTGGTGGAATGTACTCAAAATCCTCGTGAATGTCATCAAGTGCAATATTTGTGGTCTAATTTAAAAATAAGTACTCCATTGCAAGAATTTACTTTGTTGTCAAACAAGCTAAAATTGGTTTTAAATCTTAGATTTGGTCCCATAGATCGCATCAAGAGTGACTAGAATAGGTAGAAAATAATTATTTCTCAATACATGGACAATGATAAAACCATGCAAACTATTAGTTTGTGTCTTGTCATAAAAATTAAAATATTGAAGGTTTACCGAGTGCCTCCTTGAACAATCTTTGGGACTCACTTTAAGTGGACCGTTCCATGTTGCTTTAATACTTGTCTCTGTACAGAATAACGAAATCATCTTTTGGAGAAAAAGAAAGGAAAGAAGAGGAAAACAAGAGAAGAAAGGCCAAGAAACAACTTTCAAAACAGTTCTGGTTTAGTGTTTGACCAGTGCTTGAGCTTATGTTTAGTTTCAGCCTTAAAAAACATACAATTCAAAGAATTTGATTAAATTTTATCATTTCCCAGAGAGTTGGCAGGTAGTCCCAGAAGTCTGTAACTAGTCTATTTAGATTAGATCCTTTAGCTGGTATTCTGAAAGGGAGTCTAATTTTAGACCCGGGTTTAAACCACTGTTAGTCCTACATGAGTAGACCTTTTTTCCTTCTAGCATATATTCTTAAGATGTGCTTTAACGGGTGAGAAAATTCCTCATGGATGGGCCATTCCAGTCCATCCACAAGGAATTTTCTCAGCCGTTACATTTAACTTTCACAGTATTTTGAAAGGAAAAAACGGTCCACTCATGTAGGACTAACCTTGGTTTAAAACCCAGTTCTAAAGTTAGACCTCCCTTTCAGCATACCAAGCCTTTATCCTATAGCCCTAATCTTACAAAGATGACCCTTGTGTTACCCTGTTAATCATCCAGTTCCGCAAAGATCTGAAAATCCACTCGCTACAGGGAAAAAATGGTCGTCTTTTGGTTCTGACCTTATGATCTCACCATTGGTATTCATCCCAAAATCATGATGAATGCATGATTAGCTGGATCATTGTAGGGGTTCAATTCTGGCCAATGGAGATCAATAGTATTTCTTAAATCATGCACTGACAAGTATGTGACTAGGAAGGGCCAGTCAGCCTGTCGTTGGCATGCATGTGCAAGTATAACCACAAATGAGAAGCATTGTCTCACAGGTGTGTAGTTCAATTCCTGATCCATAACATGTAGACCATTTGGTGGCTGGATGGAGGTACCATGAACCAATGAATAGAGATTTTTGCCACGAGTTTGAGAAAGAAATCAAGAGTCGGGTTTTAAAAGAGGGTCTACAGTGTAGACTACAACCACAGAGGTCAAAAGTCCTATAGTAACATTACATAATTAAAAAAAAAATTCTGCATTAGTTTTTCAACAGGAGTTAGAGACAAACCATATTTTTAATGTGGCCTAAAACAAGATTAACACACAGTCCGGGATGAATTCAGTATTCTGCCACCATATCCTTCAACACGCATTTATTCTGTTGGTGAAGCTGCTGAATTCATAGGGTTATAGCACTATACAAAATTCTTTCCCACAATCCTGTTTAGTCAGGCGTATGTGGTCTTCAAAATTTGACACGTTTTCAAGCAAGTACCCCAGAGGTGTAGCCATAGTGGGGTGATGTTTAGTCAGTACATTACGGTCCTTGGGTACATTTGGCTAAAAGTTGTTGTTTTGAGGTGATGATACATGTATGAAATACAGAGCTTTATAGTTGTTTGCGATGATGATTGGCCTCTTAGCCCCCCTCCCGCTCTTCAGAATTTGATGGCGACACTAAAAAAATTGTGGTCCACCGGCGAGCGAAATTTTGGTTTGTCGGTACAATGCACATGTGGTACATTCACAAATCCGTACCCCCAGTCAACAAAAATCCTGGCTACACCAACGAGTACCCCAAGGACAAAATAAGCATGGGCACTTTGTTCATGCTGTATAAATAGCACTAGGATTGATTACTGTTATCAAGCCATTTTGTTTACTATCTATGTTCATATCTTTTCTTTCTTTCAATATTTTAAAAAAGAAGAAGAGCTCCTCAGGGTCACCAACAGTGGCTGAACTCCTGAAGCGTCAACAGCTGCATGACACTTCAAGTCCAAAATCATCTACCTCATCGGGAAACCTCGTCAACGGCAACGCCTCCGCCGCAAATGCCTCCAAAGATGCCGATAACGCACTCGACAACATCGACCCGTCGCTGGATTTGGGCATTTCCGATTTCAAGATGGATAGTGACATGGCTGCTGTGATGGAGGAGGCCCTGGCGAGCATAGGGGATGGTGACACGCTTGGAGGAGGGAGTGATGACAATGGAGGGAGTGGCAATGCCTTCCAAGACAGTGCGGAGCAATATGTGAAATGCCCAGCAAATTTACCATCAGAACTTTTGTCTAACGTAGAAAAAATTAAAGAGGTATAGTTAACACTTGGTATTGTATTTTTAGTTATGAAATTGCTGTCTTGTAGAAAAAAATAAGAGGTAGAGATAGGATTTAGTATTGTAATTGTCCCCGTGGAAGGGGGCTATAAAATCTACTCTGTATGTCTATCAGTGAGAAAATGTTGTCCCTGAAATTTCTGTGATAACAATGTTAACCCTATTTGTCCGGAGCTGAATTAAGGGGGGTGGTCTGGTGTAGCTTCTTAGTGATCGCAACATTCGGTGGAGACATATTTTATGCATCGTGTAAATACAAGTTCGCCTTGTTTTTATTATCCCCTGGCCCAAAAGGGCATGGGGGATTTTGTCATAGTGAAATATGTGGTTTGTCTGTCAGTCAGTCTGTCTGTCTGTCCCCACCTGTAACCATCAGACCCCTGACCCGATCTAGATGACACTTGCACCACAGGACCTTAGTATCTACTGCTACTTGCGCTTTGACAGACGGGTCTGTAGGCCAAAAGTCAAAGATCATACTTTGCATACTTCAGACTTTTCCACTCTTTTTCCCCAGTAAACGTGTGCTAACTCTCTCTTACCAACCTGCCGTCCATCTCCACCTATGCAAACTCTCTCATACCAACTGGCCAGGGGGATCTTGCAAGTTTTAACTTGCAGTATTTTTGTAATGATTTCCAAAATGCGTCTGTTGTAAAATCAAGAAGACGAAAGCTATCCAGTAAGAATGACAGTACATGACAATGTTACTTACATGTAGAATTGGATGACCCTTGACTAAACTACTCAATTTATTATTGATCTACATTGATTAAATTCAAAGTGGGACAAAATATCTTAGGGTAAGGAACACAAAGATTTGTCTCAGAAATCCATGTGCACAGTATGAGAAATCAGATTGGATGGATAGCACTTTTGACTGCTCTGTTTTGGACTATAATATTTTTATTTATCAGAAGAAAAAAATCCCTTCCCTCAAAGAAGTATAAACAAAAATCTTATATAGCATAGTTTTGACGATTATTTCAGAGACAAACAGGGTCGTACGCAGGATTTTTTACTGGGGGTGCGGGTCTTTGAAAAAGTGGACCTTTTTTTTGGAAAAGTGGACCTAACCCCCCTAAAATGGTACTTTTTTGACTTTTTTAACATCTCGTCGCCAAAAGTGGACTTTCTTGTCATATTTTCTCTAAATTTAGGACCTTTTATAAAAAAAATCAGCAAAAGGTGGACCTTTTTCCCCTTTGGTGGAATTTGGGGGGAGGGGTGCGACCGCACCCCCTGCACCCCCCCTGCGTACGGGCCTGGAGACAAACCCTTTTGTAGGTCACAGGCCTTCAAAAGAATTATTTAAAATGAAGGTAGGTCAGATAACACCAATATAGCAATATTTTAAGGGTCTTATGTGGAGAGAGTATGAAATCATTCCAAATACTGATATTGTCCCTTAATTTTTTGTACTGAATGTTGTTGCCTATTAGAACACCAACACTATTTTCATTTGTGTATTCGTGTACACATTGATGGCAAAAACACAGACGACTGCTGAAGTTTGCGCCTCCACGAAAATGCAATTCTTGCACCATCAATCGTACGTAATCATTTTTTCCAGCTTTGTATTCAGTCATGATATCATTCAAAAATGTAACATGTTTTTAAAATGACATCCCCTAATGTTTTTATTTCAGTTTAAGCAGTTAAATAGCCCAAATGCCCAGGGAAACGATGCATGTTATAGGCACCGCCATATTTTACAAATTTTTGTAGATCCCTCTACTGTATTGCAGCACCATGTAATTATGCCGAAGGCGTACAAGAACTTGACAAACACTGGATTTGCATGTTTCCTTAAAACTTAAAAAGTCATATTTGAAGTAGCAGTACTGGAATTTATAGCGTTATTTTTTACTGATGGCAGATCCTTTTCAGGAAAATTGGACTTTAGTAATACTGAAAAATAAGTTGTTTTTGCTCAAGCGTAAATGTGTACTAGTGATCTAAAAAACATGCAGTGGTCTTTTCGTTCGTATACACTTGCAAACGGGTGCACGTCCCAGTTCTATTGCATATTAACACTACTTATGATTTGTTACACACCTAGGCTGCCAGAAAATCTGCAGAAGGGAAGTGCAAGTTCTTCACGCCATCTGTCAATCAACTTCTTCTGAAGTAAGTATTCTGATCATTTTGAGCAACAATATGCTCCTCCACCAAGGACACTGTTCATTGAGATAGTGTGCATGTATACACAGCAGGATTCTTACAGTGTAACCCAGAGCCCAGGCTACTCCATGTGTACTCTTTGCTCTACTCCAACGGTACCTCCTTGATGCATTATGGATGTTGTACCTATAACTAAGTACTTGCAAAGTACACAAGCCACTGGGTACATAGCACCTACGTTTATTTAGCAGTACCCATCCTATAGTGTACTCTGCAGTTGCCTGCTAGGTGACTGACAGGTACCCATGTAGGCCACCACCACTGGCTTCCTAGAAGGCAACACTATGGCCCATAGAGGGCGCCAAACATTCCATTGTTGTTTACTCTTTTCTGCTCATTTTCAAGCTTAGTAGCTTCTATATTTGAGTTCAGCATTACCAAAAACTCTTACATATGACATTTTGTGTAAAAATATATTTAACACAGGTGACGAAAATGTTAATAATGGATAAGATTACTAAAAATTATCACACAGGTCTCAAAGCTCATTTGCATGGGAGTACCCATGTAGGTACTCCAGCATGGGGTGACTAGTGGTTAAGGTACTGCTTGTGTACATAGGTGAATGATTACCCCTTCTTTTGCGGCCGGTGATGTGGTACCCATGCAGGTGGGTACTCCGCTGCTGCTTCAAAGCTACTTCGCAGGTACTCCCATGAAGAAGCTGGTTGTGTATGAATTAACATGAACTAACCTTGTTTTCTGGGTATCATAAATCATTCTTAAAACCAGGTGAAGCATGTGACCTTTGACCTAATATAATAGGTGATGTTCCTGCCGGATATATCATGAAAGTTTTAACCTGGCAGTAGTTTTAAAGCATCAACATTTCTGTATAATGAATATTAGGCTTGTTTTGATGAACAGACCTGCATTATTTTTGTTTTTATTGTTGAATTGAAGTTATACAGATTCTGAGACCCTAATATGCACAGGACATTTTTTCCTCTATAATCGCCAACTTCAATTAACTGCCAATTACGCCCACCAAATTGAGTTAAATTTATACATGTTTTATGTAGCGTTACCAAATCGATGTGTGCTCAGTATACGTTTATATGTCTGTATATGACCGCACAAATAATTAGCTTGGGAAACTATACATTCCCTTTTGCTTGCCATTTATAGTGCAGATAAGACTGAACCGATAGCATATTCTCTGAATGGACTTCCAAAACATCATGTCTGGCCTATACAGAAATTAAGGTTAGCACGAGTGTTCATAGTGGCGGCATGCTGGGGACAATTCTGCTAAATCCCATCTGTTTTTTTTATGGATGATTGCATTGGCATATTAAGCAAAACTGTCACAACTACATATGGTCATGCATCACAAATTGGGGCACATCAGCTTAGTCCTATCATAGCAAAAGTATACATTTTCTGAAAGGAAAAGCCCAGTCTTCTCAAAAATTCTATTTCCATTTTGATAGGTGCTGTCTAAAGAAGATAAAGTTCCATAAAATCTAACATTCTTCCACAGACTTAACATGGGTCCGTGTCCTCACTCCCATGTCCTCGTTTCTCCACCCTGCACCTTTGTTAACTTAATTGTAATTTTTAACACAAAAACACAGAACATTAAAGGTACATTTCGTGATCGTAGCCCTTAATTTTTTTTTGTTTATGGTTCACAAGATATCTCAGAGAAAAGGTTATTTCCAAAATTTCAGTTGATTCTGACAGTGCATTTTGATGTTATGCGCAAATGTTTGTATCACGCTGCCCCATAGGCCATTGTGTGTAATTTCTGTCTGTTTACGGACAGAAAATACAAAATTAGGAATTTCTTTAACTGGCAGATTGAATCTGCACATAAGATTGGGCACACATACTATACTTAGGCCAACGTACGGTTCAGATGATATAAAAATCTCAACTTTTTTTAGGTAAGTCGGGGGGGGGGGGGGGGGGGGACAAGGCTGTGGATCATGAAATGCCCCTTTAATTTTGGTTTCAAATTAAAGATAATATTTTGGACTTTAAGTTGAGTTCATATTTAAAGGTATTGGGGAAGACTAAGTAAATTTACTAATAATAACTTAAAGGTGTTTGTTCCGATTTATGTGTACCATGTTTTCTATTTGAGAGCTTGGCACTTGCATACACTTATCACCAAGTATCGTGGGAAACAAATTTGCTTTTTTTAATACGTATAAGCGATAATACACATTCCAAGGCCCTATTCATGACTGTGCTAATATCGATGGTTAACCATTAAAACGGCATATTTTTGTCTGTATCTTGGGAAAGAAATGGATTTGGAAGCTGAACTTTCAGGACGACAATGAGAAAAATATGTCCTTTCATCTGATATCACACTAATACTGGGAATAATAAGGGGGTCCCAAAGGCGATCGGAACACGCACCTTTAAAGGGACACAATGGCATAAAAAATATTCAGATATAATGAAATTGACCCTTAATGAAATCACTTCCACAAATATGAAAAAAAAATGTTTACATTCTGTAAAAACATACAAAACCGGAAGAGTTGGTGGCAATTCCTGCCACGGAAAATCAAGGTGTTGACATCCCTGCCGTTCTTCTTATCGTGTCCAAACACTGTGGTTCTCAAATATGATCCAGCCAGAGATGGGTACAACGTCTGGCTGCTTCACTGAATTCTGCAAGGTCCTTATTTGTGCATTGTTGCTCCAACAGTGGGCAGACCAAGAGATGTTCCATAGTCTGTGGTGCTGTTCCACAACCACAGCTAGTGTCTTGATCTGCTTCCAGGTAGCCCCACTTCTGCAAGGAAACTTTAGATCGGCCAGTTCTGGTTCTCATTCTGTTGAGGCATTGCCATTCAGCCCATGAGGAGTCAGCTCCAGGTGGAAGATGCTCACCAAGTTCAATACCAATAGATGTTACTTGGTTGACAGCAAGTCTTTCTTTCCACAATGCGACTCTCTTATACTCCTTAGAGATGCCCTGCCATAATTTACAGTGAATCCAGCATGTTTTGTGACACAATTCAAAAGTATTCAGAATGGGATTAATACATTGTACTTCAGGCTCGTAGTAAGATATTGATCTGACAAGTGAAAGGCGGATTAGCCAGGATTAGCACATATACAATTGCAGTGGTCTCTGAGCTGATGAATGCATGCTTTTCAAGTTTGATGAAATGCTGGCAGTAATGTCAGCATCCTTGGCTGAGAAGTGAAGCTTACAAGGGAAATAATAAATATTAGTTACTTTCCCTTTTTTACAAAATGTAAATCCCAAAAATTGTTTTCAAATTTGTGGAAGTGATTTCAGTAAGGGTCCACTTCATTATGTCTGAATATTTTTTTATGCCATTGTGTCCCTTTAACAAAAAGATAAAATTTTCTTGAAAGATGAACATCTCCTCCCTAGATGATATCCTAATTCATGACACATGGCCATATGGTAGATTGATGCTGAGGTTTGGTATTCAACATGCTATTGTGTCTGTACACTATGAACATTCTTACCATATAGTGCATGTTCATGCACGAATTGAATGTTGTGAAAATGCTGTAACATCAATCTCCCCCCCCCAAAAAAAAGAAAGAAAGAAAGAAAAAAAAAAGTTGTGCTAATATTTTGGTAAAATCTATTCTATTATACAAATGAATTTTGTGAGCCATTTATTTTTGGTTTATGAATTAAAAGCAAAATTTTGTTCCAAATCAGTATCTCTACAAATAACTTGGGAAGACCGGCTCCCACAATCATGTTGTGGAGGGCCTAGGTGTAAGAGCTTTTGGCCTATGTGATCATGCAGATGTCTGTCTGGATGGCCAACAAAATTCATTAATCCACTCTACACACTAAATTGATTACTCAATGAACTTCTAATGTGGCACGGTTATAGAACATGATGAGGTTGTGTGCTGTATACTTTTTGGACAGGTTATGAATATTAATGAGCTCATTTCCTTTTTTGAAGAAAATTTATTAATCCACACTACAGACTAAACCGAATAGTCACTGAACGTCTAACATGGCATGGTTATAGAACATGGTGAGGTCATGTGCTGTATACATTTGGGACAGGTTATGAATATTAATGAGCTCATTTCCTTTTTGAAAATTTATTAATCCACGCTACAGACTAAACCGATTAGTCAATGAACATCTAACATGGCACGGTTATAGAACATGATGAAGTCATGTGCTGTATATTTTTGGGACAGGTTATGAATATTAATGAGCTCATTTGCATATTTTGAAGAAAATTTATTAATCCATGCTACAGACTAAATCGAAATAGTCAATGAACTTCTAACGTGGCACGGTTATAGAACATGATGAAGTCATACATGCTGTATACTTTTGGGACAGGTTATGAATATTAATGAGCTCATTTGCATATTTTGAAGAAAATTTATTAATCCACGCTACAGACTAAACATATTAGTCAATGAACTTCTAACATTGCACGGTTATAGAACATGATGAGGTCATGTGCTGTATATTTTTGGGACAGGTTATGAATATTAATGAGCTCATTTGCATATTTTGAAAATTTATTAATCCACGCTACAGACTAAACCGAATAGTCAATGAACTTCTAACATGGCATGGTTATAGAACATGATGAGGTCATGTGCTGTATACTTTTTGGACAGGTTATGAATATAAATGAGCTCATTTGCATATTTTCAATAAAATGTGATTAAACCACAGTTGTGGGGCCATCTTAATTATGCTCTGCATAATTCTTGTTGTATTTGCAAGAATTTATTATTGCAAAAAAGGTGAGTTGTTCAGCTATGCTAAAACACTGTAGAATAAAGCAGTTTTCCAATAAGGTCAGAAAAACGGTTGTCTTAAAAAACCTTTAGTCAGCTATGTGCTATGCTTTTTAGAGTAAGGAAAAAAACTGTAGTATATGGAATAATGCTTGGATTTTGGTCCCCATCACTAATGGCCAGATGAATATCAATTACAAAGAGAACATTTTATGCAATTCTCAAGTGACAGAAAAAATACTGATTGTATGTCTGGTGGCTCTAAATTGTAAAAAGAAAAAGTCCTGTTTGGCTTTCAGGCTATATATATATAGCTCTAATGGAATGCTTTTATTTGTAATTCTCTACTTGCTATTATGTAATTAGGAGCAAATATTATCATTAAATTTGTTCTGTCTTTAAGGATTGAGATGAGATCTCGAGATGTAACATGCGGTACCAGATCACAGATGTACAGTCATTTAGCATCGCATCTACCATGTGGCAAGGAGACGTTGCTGAAGCGAGCCAAGAAACTCCGACTTGGTGCTCAGGATGCTGGCATCAAAGAGCCACTGCAAAAACTCAGAGAAGGTATACATTGTGGTTTTTTGTGTCACTTTGAATCGCTTTGTCTGCTGTTGTTGTTGTCTGTTGATAATGTTGCCTGTTGTTGTTGTTGTCTGTTGTGAAAAAGGTTAACATTTACCTGTAATATCTGCATACTTCGATGGATTTAAACCAAACTCGAGTCATAGGTGCACCATGTGATCCTTCATTGTTGATGAGGTCAAAGGTCATGTGAGGTAAAGTTGTAAGATAGGCTGAAAATATAAAAAATTGACCTCAATTGAAAATTTGAATTTGTTTTGGACCCAAACTTGGTTTCTTGATCTACATGAGCTCAAGGTCACATACAAAGTCAAAGGTCATATGAGGCTATCATTCAAAACTGCGACATTATGGTGCCCTAGCGTGTCCCCTAGGCCCGATGTTATTTTTTTGGTTTATCCCTAGAAACTAGCCATATTTTTCGGATTCACGCAAATTAATTTAACCTGTATAGAGGATATTGGTGTGAGGTTTTTATTTTCCCACTCTTTTTGTGGTTAAGCAAAAATCAAAAGAAACACTATCATATGAAGCAAAATTAAACAAAACATTTGCTCCCATATAACAGAGTATGCAAGGGTCAAAATGATCATTTCAATTAACTTTGTTCAGGTATCAGTAAGGCAATTATTTTTGTGGGCCGCCAGCTATAGCTGGCAGGACCACTTAGTAATCCGTTGTGCGTGTGTATGTGTGGATGTGTGTGTGGATGTGTGTGTCACAAATTGTTTATTTTTTTTTTTAAATTGACCTCAATTGAAAAGTTTAACTTCAATTGGAACCAAACTTCTGTCATAGGTGCACAATGGGATCCGTCATATGTTGATGAGGTCAAAGGTCATGTTGAAAGGTCAAAAAAAAAAAAAAAAAAAAAAAAGTTGTATTGGAACCAAACTTGGTTTATGGATATTACATGAGCTCAAAGGTCACATATCAAAGTCAAAGGTCATATGAGGCCTATCATTCACAAACTGCGACAGTAGGTGACACTAGCGGTCCGAGGACCACGATGTATTTTTTTGGTTTATCACTGAAACTAGCCATATATTTTCGGATTCAAGCTAAATTATTTGAAACTGTATTGAGGGATATTGGTGTGAGGTTTTTATTTTCCCACTCTTTTTGTGGTTAAGCAAAAATCAAAAGAAACACTATCATATGAAGCAAAATTAAACAAAACATTTGCTCCCATATAACAGAGTATGCAAGGGTCAAAATGATCATTTCAATTAACTTTGTTCAGGTATCAGTAAGGCAATTATTTTTCTTTTGTTTTTCAGCTATAGCTAAAGTGATGCCAGAAAACATCCAGAGATACCAGGAGGAATACCAAGCCCATGCACAAGAAAAGGCTAACAAGTGAGGTGGCATTTTGAGAAAACTTGTAACATATTCACTACACATGGATATATTTTTTGCAGGGTTCTTGTCAATATACCCAGGGGCATAACAGGGGTCACTTGTCAGAGGGGGAAAATTCCCAGTTTGAGGCAGATTTTCCCATTTGGTGGTGGTTTTGAGGCAGACTAGGTAAAAATGTCCCTGTGAGCAGGCAAAAAAAAGGGCTGATTTAGCATGATTTTCCATTTTTTCCCCAGTCAAAGTGTTTTGGGGTGTCAACATGTGGGGGGTTATATCCCATGATGAGTGTCAGTGGTTTTGGTTTTACAATTTTTTTTGCATTTCAGTGAGTATTGTAATTAGCTAATTTGCATAATTTGGGGTAAATTATCATTAATCCACTCCAGCTTTTCATTGCAGTGGCACATCCTATCTTTTCAAATTTGGACGGGGTGATTTTCAATGATAAGTGCTTATGATGTATCCTTTTCTATTGAATTCTGTGCATATTAAATGAGTCGACATGCCTGGAAAAAGTGGGGAACTTGGGAACCATGTTCTTGGGAAATTCTGCCGTCTTGGAGGGAAATTTTGATAGTATTGCTGGGAAATTTGACATTTTTTCCAGCCCTGAATTGAGTTGACGAACTCATTTGCATGATTTAGATTACAATATCTCAGTAATACATTACAGTCTAATAATTTAACACAACACCAAGCCCTCTTTGAACTTGTTAAGGTATTTGACATACTTCAGTCATCTAATTGTAGGGCTATGTTCATTATGGATTGTATAGTTCTTGTTATACTTGGGTTAAAATTTTCTTTTAAATCTTCTGTCATAATTACTGACCACTGACCACGATATACGTACTGCTGCTACACATGTTTTCACTATGACAAATTATATATAGAATTTCTTGTGTTTAAAGGACATTATATGCTTCTGAAGTGTTGAATCAATTTGTATTGTTCTTTAGTAACATTCACACGTGGATGTTGTGGTTTTATTATTATAAACTTCTTTTAATAGGCAAAAAATTAATCTGCAAAATGTTCATGTGTACAGTACCACATATATTCTTCAAATTTAGTAACATTCCCCTTGATTAATATTTCCACAGACTGATGGAAGTGAAGGAGAAGGAAAAACAGGAGGGGAAATGTTCAGATGATGAGGATGATGATAAGAAGTCTAGACAAGGAAACTTTGGTCCCAGGAAGAAATTCCAGTGGACTGACCATATAAGGTTGGTGGTATTTGCGACAAAGTTAGTGATCATAATGTGTTATTCCATAACATACAATTTGATTTTAATTTGCTTTTATAGATGATGTGACATGGAGTTTGACAAACACAAGCTCTACGATTAACATCTAATCCATTGAAGTAGTAAAGTCGGACCAGTGAATCCGGTTTAGTCTAAACAAAGCCGGTACGATGTATACATGCGTATTGTTACTTCATACTTCAGATGAGACGTAGTCTTTGTCAAAGACGCCTCAACCAGGATCACCGGGCACACGTCGAGGGTGAAACAAATAGGGATAGTTCTGTGCAAGCATAATGTGTCAAAGTATTATGTGGTCATATGGTGGAATTGTACCTACTAATTGATTGCTTGTGTCAGCATTATGTGTCAACTGAAACCTTTCTTTAACCACAAGACGAATGTCCGACAATAACTTAAAACAATCCCGCCAGACGGTAGTATCACATTTGTTTGAGCACAGTGCATTCGCACTATGTATTGTCCAATGAGTTCCCAGGAAAGTTAAGGAAGATTTATCCCGGAAAATGAAGAAAAACAAAACACACAAAATAAGTGCGGAAATGCGATGCGCAAGAGACTCCCCATGAAAGGGCGCTTTTCCACATCATATACAGGGACTGTAGAAAATAAAGTGCAATGCCTTGATGAAAGGCTAGATGAGACAGAGTATAGTTGATGTCTTGAGTTTTTAATACAATTTTGGAAAGTCAGTACAATGTATACATGCGCATTGTTACTTAATAATTCAGACGAGAGGGTATAGTTGATGTCTTGAGTTATTAATACAATTTATCCTTAAGCTCTTAGTTAATCAACTTTTCAGGTTTGATAGAGAGAGAGAGGTTCACATGGTGTGACTGTTGTATAACTTAAAGTTTTAAATGCTATTTCAGAAAATTGTTATGCGATGTGGTGAGCATAAAAGTGAAGACGTTTGAAGCTCTCAAGAGTCGGACTCAGTCAGCGAAGAATACATTAAGTCAGTCCTGGACATGGAGGTCAAGCCTCTCTGGCCTCAGGGCGGATTTCAACAAGGTGAGATGATGTGACTGCCATGAGTAACATGCGGGGATTGGTCAAAATAAGTGGACTTGTGCTGATTTCTTAGCCAATAGAACAACATGGTAAATGGTGGTAGGGCTAAAGCTTAAATATTCAGAAGCTGCATTTCAACTCACTATGAGCTAGTTAAAATCTCAATTGCTTTGGCACAGTTCAGTGTGAGAGTGGCGTGGTTTCTAGCGTGTTTTGAGAGCTTGCCTTGGACCCAATGGTCCCCGGTTCAAAATTCAGTGGGCTACTTGCTGATTTAGTCTAATGGTACTCAATTCTGGATTTAATTGTAGAGGAGGCTATTGATTAAAATCAGAATTGCCACTTTCCTTGGTTCATTTGATAGGGGCAAAGGAACCATTGAAAGCTGTACCCTTGTGTTGGTCTTGTCATTGTTAGGATTGTAGCAACAGGGCGTGGATTGAAGCTGCGTGCGTTTTTTGTAAAGTTTGCTTTGTCTCTGTTAAATATGTTATAAAATAATTGTTAAGCGCTGCGATACTTGGTTTATCCTGTGAGAGCGCTATATCAGCGTGCATTATTTTATTATTATTATTACCTTCCATTCACAATGCATAAAAAAATATACCCCATTTTTTGGGTATGAATTGATACCCAGATCACAAAGGTCAGGTCATGTCAAGGTTATGTACAAAGTACAACCAATGAACTGTGTTCCTTGGTGGATGAGTACATTGTTAAACTCATAGTGATGGTTATTGAAATGAAATATATATGTAATTAACCAATTAGAAAAGCTGTATGAAAAGGCAATGCTCAGAGGTTCATTTTGCACTGGAATGCCTTTATTCACAGGAATCCTACGTAGATAATTTAGAAAATCAGGGCAATTAATTTTTGTAATGTGCTTCGATTTTGCCAATAGGGAGAAAGAAAAAAGGGCTAAAATACTGAGAGGTGGATTTTGTTTTATATAAAGAGTGAACTACCAAAGTCACATGTATTCTCCCATGACGTGATGAAGCAAACTGGACCACTATTAGACCAGGATTGTAAAAATTTGGACAGATATTCAGTCTGGTCATTTTGTATATTTTCTGCATTTGAGGTTGACTCTATTTCATATTTTCGTATGACTCAAACTTGTCAGAACAATACATTTTAAATTGCAATTTGACTACTAAAAATGAGAGTGTCTGTCTGTCCAAGCATGCATTTTGTCATGCTTTAACTATGGGATGCTATTTTGCATGAAGGTAGGCGAGGACTATAGGAAGTTGTTATAAGGGTTTCAGGAGTTACCCCAAAATGGTCAAGGTTATCTAAGGTTTCAATTGACGTACAAATACCCTATTGACCACCAAATTTGGTCAAAAGGACCACGACTGAGCACAGAACAAAACTGAGGTCAAAGGGTCCCACAGGTGCAAAAGGTCACAGACAGGAAATGCACTAGTTATCTCTAATTGTTTATGTTAGCTTTGAATTTTTTAGGGGAAAAGACATCATCATAGAGGACAACAAAAATTGTGTGAGCATAAGAAGCGTCAGAAGGCCATAAAGCCGTGTGGATACATCGTGCTGCGCTGTGTGACGTTAATTTGTCTTGCCTTGAGTCAGTGGCTCTTGAAATGGTTCTTCAGGTCGGACTGTGACAACTGAAGAACTATTTCAAGAGCCACTCTCCAAAGGGGGGACTTGGCATAATAGTAGGTTTGATGGAACCTCGAATGGAAAATGGCGGCTATTGCACGTTGACTCTTTCTTGTATTCACATAGTATGACTATAATTCCCGATTTTGTGGGCTGCCAGTATAGCTGGAAGGACCACTTAAGATTCATTGTCATTATGTGTGTGTTTCTCATCAACACCTAAATGCAATGACCAAATTTATATGATTATATGTTTTGGGAGCCAAGTGTGGGAAAATATCGGATCCAAAAACAAACACATGATAAAAAATTGGGAGATTTACGCCCAATAGTAATTGGTCTCTCTATGAGTGTAAAAGATTGGGGCTCGATTGCGTCTCGCCCAATATTTTTGAAACTCAAACTCGACCAATTAAGTTGGGCTTAATCGATCCAATTTGTTATATCAAACAAGGAGTCAGCTCTGCGAGAGATAATGCGGAATCCAGAATGGCTTGCCTTGCATGTTGGGCAACGTTGCCCAAAGGCTAGGCCCACCGCCGATAACTGTGGATTGACGTCAGGAAGGGCATCCGGTCAATTATCTTTTGCTCCAATAAATCCTCACACAGCAGTATTGCTAAGTGTGAGGTGAATCCGGCCACCCTCGTTTACGGGGACAAAACCGGATTTAAAACTTTGGTCTAACTAACTAACTTGGTATGTGAGTAGTAGTGGACATGCATATTATGTACATGATCTGTCATCACCAAATGTTCATATTAAGTACTTCATTTGCATAATTGTTCTGATTGGCTAATAACAAAAGGCAGTCCACACTATATATTCTCTTAATCTAGTGTGTGTGTGTAAGCCAAGAATGGCAAAATTGTAGTTTGAGAATGTGTCATGCACATTTCACACAAACACTAATTATTTTTGTACCATTTAGATTTGGATTTTGCATTTTGTTTTTCTTTCAGAATGTTATATAAAGAGACTCGTGGTGTGCATGGTCATCTTACCTCCAACCAGCCAGTTAAACCCAAGAAAGTTGTGCTTTCTTCCAAGAAACCTACCGTTAAGAAGCCCAGCAGTGAGGGCGCTGCTGTAGGCCAGTCTCCAGTGTCTGTAGCTGCCATGATAACACAGGCAATAATGTCGCCCAATGGCAATTCCAGCCAGTCCCCGCCAATTTCAGATAAAGGAACACCCTCAGATCGCATACCGACTCTGTTGGATTATGCAAACATCAGTCCAAGTATGGATTCTCAGAACCGCACCCCAAGTCCACTCTTCAAAGATACGCCACCAAGTAAACAATCAACGCCGGCAACCACTCTGCCGTCGTCTAGTTACAATCAAGACAGTACAAAAAATGCTGCGTCCATGCAAAGTAACTCCAAAAGCGGAGTCGGGGATTTCACTGCCAGTTTTATGGAGAAGCTCATCGCTGATGAGCTTGCTGCTCCAGACAAGATATTGTGTCCAAGTCAACCGTCACAAAGTCAAACTCAACCACAGAGTCAAACTCCACAAGCATCGAGTCAAACTCAACAGATAACCTCTAGTCAAACTCAGCAGATAACCTCGAGTCAAACTCAGCAAACAAGCTCGAGTCAGATTCGACAACCAGAGGCCAAAGTGAAAACCAGTCCACCTGGTGACCAAGGACAAAATGCAATGTCTATTGCAGAAATAGTAGCTGCCACTGCCAAAGCTATGGAGACGACGTCAGTTCCAAAAGAAAGACAGGCTTCAAGTGTACTGAAGCAGCTTTCAACACATGCCCAGAACAATGCTCCTGAGATCCAGACTCAAACGTATGCCACATCCAAACCCGTTGTTATGAAAAAAGATGCGTTTGGATCAGCGCAAGAACGTCTTAAGAAATTAAGTGTGCCGGAGGGAAAGAGAACTGTGGTCAATGTAAATATCCCAAAGCAGATCACACAAGTTATAGGGCCTAATAAGGCCCTTGCGCAGACAATTCAGAAGTTAAGCTCCAGTCTTGCTTCTTCCAAAATAGTTGCAACAACTGCTGGTGTGTCGCCAACTCTTTCAAAGCCAGTGGCAACATCAGTTGTAACGCAAGCCTCTTGCAGTGTCCTGAAACATGACATTAGTAGCAGTGGAGTACAGAAAATGCAACCTGTTGTCCGTCTTACACGGCCACCAAATATTGAAAAAATAACATCTAAACCACAAGTAAGAATGGCCACCAATAAGGTTGCACCTGTTAGAGCTATGACCACTGTTAAGGTTGCACCACAACTTAATCCTAACTCTAATCCCAAAACCATGGCACAAACTGTGAGAACTGTAACAACTAAAAAACCTGCAAGAGTTAGTGTACAGACAATGCAGAAACCCCTGCCAGAGTCTGTCAATTCTCAGGTGCAACATCTGACGCCGGCAAACCTGCAAGCCGGAATGGGGAACGTTTTTGCCAACCTGAACGAGTCGCGGTATGGGTCGTCGGCGCCAGTCTCTTCCACAGAGCTTCCATACTACACCACAACAACATCAGGGAAAAATTCTATCCCGAAAACCAACCAGTTAGTCACGCACGCATACCGTCAGCAGCAGACTAGTCCCAGCCATCTTATCCACGCATCATCCTATTCACCACCTACCAAAGTCTCAAAGCACCAGCCTCTCTCTGCTTCAGGATCCGCTTTCACTGCACCTTCACCGCCCAAACCCAAACCAAGTACTCCCCCAACCCTGTCTCCGAGCACATCGCCCGTAGGGCAGAAGTATCCTTCCTATGTGACCCAGCGAACAAGTCCGAACCAGACGAGCCCTAAGTTCCAAACCGCATACAACCCCAGCATGGCAGCAATACCAGGTTACCAGCAGCTGAGCTTAGCTGACTTGACCCACAAGCAAGCCACCTCAGGATTCACACAGGGCTACCCAATTAGTGCTAACCAAGGTCAAGGGTCAGCTGCTGCAGGTCAGAGTTCAGGGGATGCAATCATCACTGGCCCAGCTCCAGGCACTTTCTTCCACCAACAAGCTGCAACAGGTAAATACAAAAAGAATGAGGTAATTAGTGTTTCTAGATGAGGTCAAAATATTACATAAAATAATTCCCCTCTTTTCATAATGTGGAGTTACACTGTTAATGCAGCAGTTTCACACAATAGCCTTGCATGCTGCTTTTGTGTCAATACTGTAACCCATTAGTGCGGAATGAGTTAACTTGGCCTCTAATTCCGGTATGCGTACCTACCCAAAATCTTTATAATGTGTAAGCTACTTAAGTTTGTTTCAAAACCTAACCCATGATCAATCGATTTACAGTAGTGAGTATGAGCTTTATCCCGTTTACTCTTGATTTGCGTTGATCTAGGTAGTCTCTTTGGGTCGAGTTACCTTTTCTATTTAGGTAGGTACGCATACCGGAATTAGAGGCCAGGTTGACCTCTTTCGCCCCATTAGTGAGGTAATGACATCACTCAGTGCTTCAGGCCAGACAGAGTACAGTCAGATAAGTCACTAGTGTACATTTGATTTTTCCTGGTTTATATCTGACTTGAACACTATATGTTAAAGTGACAGGAGGAGATTTTTAGGATATGAATTTCTCTCAAATTTCACTGGATCGGTTGTAGACCACCTACCGAGAACGTTTGGAAGGTTTATTGGACAAACAGGTGCAAAAGAAAACCGCAAACCTTGTTTTGAACTTGCTTGCTATCGTAATCGTTCCCCATAGAAAATCATGCTTTGACTTTCTGTCGTGCACAAAAGAAACTACTAAATCATCATCTTATTACATAAAGACGGCGTATTAGGCTTATTCACTTCAGGTGTGATCTAATACATTGGTAAGCATTCCAAATATGTAAAAAACCTAGGTTCGAGAAAAATTGGGGGTGCTTCTTTCTGGAAATCTCATGTCTCTTTAAAAGTGAGTAATTAGCATTATGTTTTAGGGGATTGTGCCACCATTCAGTTTTAATTAATGAAAGTCAAACATTGTTGGAGGTGAAATGTTAGAAGGGCATTTTGTGATCCACAACATTGTCCTCTCGACTTAACTCTAAAAAGTTGAGTTCTTTTTAATATCATAATCAATCTTAACCGTTATCCGTAGTAATCCAGTGTACCTACTCTTACTTACCTTGCAAATTTGGTCCGTAGTCCTTAACAAATTCACAATTTTGTATTTTCGTCTGTCCGTAAACGATCAGAAATTACAGCACAGTGGCCCTTGGTCACTGGTGACTCTGATTAATTCAGCAGACTTTACAGATTATAAAGTACATGTGGACATGCACTTTATTCATAAAGTCTGCTGAATTCATCACTGCCATTGTAGACCTAGCAAGGCTTTGTACTACAATTTACCACACATACAAAGTTACAGGACCCACATTTAAAGAGGCATGAGGAGATTACCAGAAAGAAGCGCCCCAATTTTTTTCAAACCCGAGTTTTTTGCATATTTGGAATGCTTTCCAACGTATTAGATCACACCTGAAGTGAATAAGCCGAATACACCCGTCTTTATATAATAATATGATGATTTAGTACTTTCTGTCGTGCACGACAGAAAGTCAAAGCACGGTGTTCTATGAGGACAATTACGTTAGGCAGGCAAGTTCAAAACAAGGTTTGCTGTTTTCTTTTGTACTTGTTTGTCCAATAAACCTTCGGAACGTTCTTGGTAGGTGGTCTACAATCGATTCTGTGCAATTTGAGAGAAATTTGTATCCTAAAAAAATCTCCTCCTGTCACTTTAAATTTGTGGTATATGGGAGAGTGTCTAGGTGGAAACTGTGGTATATTGTGGAATATGGTAAGTGCTCACAAAATGTGGCCTGCTTGTTAGGGCTAGTGTCCCAGGGCCAATTGGAGGGTTCCATAATTTGACCCATCTGACACACTTTTTTCTGACAGACTTACAAATTCGGAAACCTTACGGAATAAACCTGTGCTTTATTCCGTGAAGGGTTTTTGAATTCATGTATGTCAGAAAAAAGTGTGTCAGATGGATCAGGTTATGGAAGTTCCCCACAAATTGGCCATGTATTACATCATAAAGGTGCATTTGAAACAACTTTGCCTGCCGAAACAAAAAGTTGAAGTCATATAATTTTATGGGAGTGCAAGAAGATCTTATCTGCATTTAGCTGCCAGCTGTTGTTTCGTGAGATGTTTGAAATACAGGGGAGTTACCGTAACCTGTCACACTTATGAATTTGGAAACCTTAACAGAATAAACCTGTACTTCATTCCGTGAAGGGTTTCCAAATTCATAAGTGTGTCAGAAAAAAGTTCGTCGGATGGGTCAAGTTACAGAAACTCCCGAAATACAGAGAGAGCTCTTAAATGTCAATTTGATACATCAGTGGCACTTGTGAAGATTGTGAGGCACACACCAAAGGTTTTGCATGTAGGGATGTTCAATGGAACCGTTTCCTTTTTTGCGCATCGTGCCAAAATCATCGCGATGTTGTGGTTGGGAGAATTTTTGAGCATTTTTGATTGGTATAATTAAATTCATAAGTGAGCTAAAATTTCATCCACCTTGAAGTTGGAAGTCGATGACAGCAGCAACATTATTTAACTTCGACTTAATCTCTATGTTACAGAATGTCCACAAAATGCATGCCCGTAATTCTCACGTTAATTTTTTTGCTAAAATGAATGCTGTGTCTTGTAGCCCTTGCAAAGCTTTTGTGCTCACTTTGTGAATTCATTTCCATTATCACAATTGCCAAAAATCCACCTAAAAATACTGCAAAATGATGTAAGAATGCCAATCCTGTACGCTGCCATTGTTAATTGTATCACTTATATGGTATTAAGAGAGTTCCTCTTTATACTGGAGCACCATACAGGATTAAGAGTATTCCCTCTTTGTATTCCAATCTGGTTTTGTACATAAAAACTTCTCACCGGCAGCCACAGCTTGAATTCATCCAAATGTGCAGGTTAAGTACGGACTGTCAGATTTGTCTATAGATGGGTAGAGTTCCCACTCTTCATTGTGAGTTGCAATCGGGCATATTGCCATTGCGATATTGCAATAATATCACAGGCAGTGATATTGCCCATTCTTATTGTTATGGGTAATATTTAGCAAAATCTTTGGCTGCTATTGCAAATATAACTTCTTGCACTCGCATAACCACATGTGCCCTCTTTACAGAGGGCACATGTGGTCCAGTGGATACAACGACCGACTCATGACCCAAAGGTCCTGTGTTCAAGTCCCACTGAGGCCAATGTGTTGTGCACTTGGGCAAGGCACTTTACCTCCTCGCTTGCCTATCTCCACCCAGGTGCAAAATGGGGAGCTGTTAGGAATGTTGTCATTGAGCGCTGCCCAAAGGTATGCGTATGCCTTGGTATTTATAAAGCAGCTGACATACTCTCCTGGCAGCGGAATAAAGGTAAAGCACTTGGAACACATTGTGAAAGGTGCGATATAAATGCCCTGACATGTATTTATTTATTTTATTTAATATGTAATGTAAATGCCTTCGGACTTTGTCCTGCTAGAATAAAGTGATGATGGATTTGTTATTTTCAAAATCTTAATTTATGACTGTCTACAAATATTTGCCTTTATGTAATAGGTCAAATATCTTGAAGCACCCTTTTGTGTTTTATCTTGAAGTACAGCATAGGACATAATCTGATTGTTCTAGTGAAATCCAGGATTATACTGATTTGATTTTGAACAAACCTTAAGTTTAAAAGACTTAGAGTGGCAAAATTCGCAGTCGTAAAAACTCAGCATTTCCAAATACACACCACATATAGTGTATTATTTGAGTGGTGTTCCTTCTAGAGTTTGTACTTCATTTTTGTCCTACTGCCTGTATCAATATTAAATAGATATCATGATAACAAGTTTGTTTCTTATTATATACCCTCCTTCATCTCTGTTCATTTGTTGCTTTACTTTGATGCCCCTATACAAAACAGGAAACATACTGGTCCCTATGCAAAGTCCAACCGATCAACCGTATCAACTACCTCCATGGGCGCAATAAATGTGCTTATTTCAGATTGTCGAAAGGTAAAATCATTGCAGAGTTCTGTTTTGCTTTGCTACCTTCCCTTTTGCATTTTGGTTTCAGAAATAACTGCATGATTGGTAGTTGGGAATAACAGAGGTGTTACCAATTTTGGGGTTTGTGTCATAGTTGCTTGTAGTGGGATATTTTGCTGGCAAGCATGAAGAATTACCATAGGCTGTTTGCTATCAAATTCACCTTTCATAATTTACATTATCTTTTTGTTGTCACAGAAAATAATCTGAAAAGCCTTAAAGCACTGCTAAAATATGGCCAAAAAGAAATAATATGAGAGTTTGAATATTTGCTCTTGAATATACTGACTCAACAGTCTGGTAAAGGACAGTGTGTGTGTGTGTATGTGTGTGCGTGCATGTGTGCGTGCATGCATGTATGTGCGCATGCATGCATTCGTGGGTGTGTGGGTACATGACTATGGCATGTGTGTTCCATTTTTGTTTAAAGTTATTGTCGGGGCCAGTTTAATGTCCCATTTAATAAAGAGACAATATAGGTCAAAGACTGCATTTTAAGGGGTAATGTTTTTCAATACATCATGTTTGTATCCAACCGCAATTTTTTTGTTTGATGTGGTGGTAATTGGGGCTTAAAAAAGAACAGATTATGGATTGATAAATCAAAAAACCATTAATTTACACTCACATTGGTCTATTGTGAGTGTCTGAAAAGTAGAGTGTATGGATGCTCTAAAAACTGTACTGAAAAAGGTCAATCACTTGTCCCTGCCGAACGAGTTCTGAATGGCAGTTACGAACTGCTGGACCGTTTATGTGTGTGTTTTGTGGTGAACTGATAGCTTGAAATGTTAGCCTGGTTTGTTAAAAGGAACTTCTGTGATCCAGCACTGTTTGATCTAATAGATTGTTGCACAGTGGGTACATACAGATATACTTGACATACCAAGAACTTTAGAATGATCTACCATGAAAGATGACTTACTGTTAATTAGCAATAAACCTTCCGACAGGTATTCTCAAAACAATACGTCAGCCAGCGGCTTTTTATTTATTGAATTTTGTGAGCTGGCGGGTTTTGTAGCACCCATTGGACAAATTTTTATTTGTAAACTTTCCTTCCCCCTTCCTTCCGCTCATATTGATTGGGAACATCAGTGTTTATTGTGTGAGTCACTTGGGAAAATGGTAGTAGTTTTTAATTATTAGTTGTGCATGCTGGCTATGGTTGATTTGGTTTCAATCCTGCAAGAGGATTATATAGATGTTTGTTTTCTCTCAGCTGCTTCTACAAGGACAGTATGACAATATTTGATTATTTTTTAATCTTTCCTCTACTTGATAGGATTCCTACCCACGTAGACGCACGGGGTGGGGTTTGGGGGCTGAGTGGGAAATTAATAGTAGATTATCTCTATAGGTTTTTGAGGTGTTCATCGCATAATCAGATTGGGCATGAAAAAAGAATTTTTAATGATCACAAATCATATCAATATAACTTTCTATGGGGAGCTAAACATTAACTCATTCTTATCTATAGTGTTTTGTCATAATCCCTTGGACCGACCTAAATCATTACACAGAACTGATTTCCTTTACACCAATTTTGACTGAATATCTGCATTTCCCTTCGAGATGGAAATGCCCCAAACTACCATAATAACCACAACACAAAACACCCCTAAAAGATAAATTTTCTCGACCATTTACCCCCTACCAAAGGGGGGGTCACACCCGGTCGACCTTAGCTCTTCCTCCAATTCCTTTTATTGGCTTGTTACCAGACGGACGCGTGTTCCACCAGCAGCTCTGCTAATTTAACCAGCCAAAATTAACTGAGAATTTGATACTGACTAGTTGTCCTCTCATCGAATACTCCTACTACTACTACCATATCTATCTGGATTATATACTGGGATTTATAAACGCACTTTCGGACGGAATAAACTGAGACTTTTACAGACCATCCAAAAAACCGTCCGGAGAGCCGTGTTTTGTATCCTTTTTTGCCGCCATTGCGGTCATGTGATCTGTATAGCGGGAAACAATGTAAACAAAGGGAGCCATTGAACACGCACGTGTTGTGCTTTGACTGCTTTGAATATGTGTGGTTTTGTTATGTTATCTTGTTGTCGGCTTGCTCGATAACCATTTAATGTGGTTCTGGTGTGCGTTATTTTATTATATGCTTGTTGTATCTTAATACAATACTGTGAAAACTTTGTTTGCAAATTTCTTCTTCTTTAAAAAATAACCGTTCGTGACTCAGTTACGGAGTTGGTTTTTGTGTCCTTACGTTTTCGTACCGGTAGACCTCCACGGCACGCTGGTTATTTTTCGTACGGTTTTATTTTGCGCACGCTATTCCCTAGCATCTCACCTCACCGCACCCCCGTAATTATGTCGCACAATGCGTTCTTCGCTGCCCTGTCCATTCTTGAGTGGGACCCTCCATCCCTTATGTCTCGTGCACAGGCAATGTTTTTCCCCCCCGCACCGACAGGTGCTCCTCTTTCTGTATTGGACTGACGGATGCTCAGTGGGCAAAGTCATTGAGCATGGGTACGCCGCTCAGTAGCTGCGTACACTTTAAGGGGGTGGGGTGGTGATCGGTCTCCGGCCCGGGGTGCGTCCAGGGCAGCCTCTATCTAGTGCTCTTTTTTCTCCCTAATTTTATTTGTCTTCTGCTGCTTTCGCGAACGCGTTGAGGGGTTTGGTCTTCGGGCCGTCTCCTGGCGTCGCATCGGACCGCTGGCTCGCCTGGTTCAGCCTAGGGGCTGCTCCGGTGCCGGCTAGCGCCGTCTGCTCTGCCAATCCCCCGGGGGGATTGGCGGCCGCGGACGTTCCGGTGGTGGTGAGTGGTGATGGTGGTGCCCATGTCCCCCCGGGCTGAATCCCATCGCGTTTATGTCCCACCTCACGTTTTTGTACTTCCCGGCTTTTTCCTCGTTCAAACGCTTCCTACCGCTATTACCACGGTGAATCCATCACTTTTCTTTTTTGTTTCACTTACAAACCCTTTTACATTGGTCTCAGGCGATTTCTCCCTTTTCTTTACTCCGTCGAATTTCTTTGCTGTTCGTCTTGTCTACCCCACCCCCAAGCACTCTCCTTTCTATCCTTTCTATTGCATTGCAGTGACCTTCTCAGTTGACGCCGCCTGCTGTTCCGGGCCCTTCTGGGCTTGGGGTAGCGAGTGGCGTTCCGCTGGGCTGGCCTCCGAAGATGCCCCAGCTGACTAGTTCCGGCTCAGGCCTCTCTTTGCGGGTACGCTGCTTGGGTGGTTTTTGCTATGCTGGTCCGCCGGCATCTGCTTCCTCCGTCGGCGGGTCCGCCTATGGATGGGGTAACCCGGTGGGGGTGCCCCGCCACTGGCTTTCCTGCTGGGCAGCCTTCGTGGCCTATCCCCGCGGAAAGTACACAGTAACCCGCTCCATCCGCCTACCTTCTCATGTTACTCCTGTCGTCCCCTTACTTGCCTACCCACCCCCATTCGAGCTGGACTTCTGGGGCGGGTCAGTCTGCTTGGTTTGGTCTTCGACCGGGCTTCCTCCCGCTTGCGGTAGCCCCTCCAGCTATGTGTCCTACACTGACTACCCCGCTCCTCACTCCGTCTTCTTCCTCATACGCGCCTGTCAACCAGGTGCGTCGGGGCTGGCCTCTGACCCCTTTCGAGCGGCCCATTTGCGCCACTGCTGGATGCTTATGAACTGGTCTTCATCCTTTTTTCTCCATTCCTTTATCATACCCTTTCCCTCTTCTTCTAGTTACCTACCAGCCTCCGTTTTTCCCCGGCCGGCAAGATTTCATTTCATTTCTTTCTCGGGACCCTCGGGTTAGGTGGGCGGATGCCCTACCCTTCTTTTCCTTTCCTTTATGCTTTTTTTTTCTTCCCCACAGGCAAACTGCCACCTTGCCGTCCTTATAAAGGTCGTTTAGCACCCTCTGTCCTGTGTTCTTGGTGTCTTTTTTTGCTCTTCTCGCTCGTGGCTCCTGCACCTCAGCCGACACCAGTTTTGGTTTGGGTTCCCTGCGGATGCCTTGTTGTCGCCGCCCCTGTGGCGACGCTGCCCTCCGTCCTTCTTCTTTTTGCTCCTTCTTCCTCTTCCTCTTTCCGCTTCCTGCTGCAACCGTGCTCTGCATGATCCTACCGGCGGCCGCAGACTTCCGATTGTTTCGGAGGACAGCGCCGGCGGTGGCGAACTCAGACTCGGAGGTCGGTCACCTTGGTGACACTGCTCCTTCCGCGCCTTCGACTCCGCGGCAGTCTTCGTAGCAGGTGATGATGACTCTCTCCCGTCTTTCACCCCGTCATTTTCTTCATTCGTCTGCCTATTCGCTTGGCCTGCTTTGCGCGCCCGAGCGGCGTGCGTAGGAGGGCAGCTCAATCGTGGGTCTTTTCCCTATCCCCCTCGTCCTTAACCTCGTCCAGTCAGTTGTCGCTTCCGTCCCACCTACTTAGGTCCTCCTTTTTAATGCTCTCCTTGTAAGTTTTTAATCAAGAAGCTCATCATTACCCGGTGAAACCCTTCGCCGTCCCTGAGAACTGCTGAAGGAGTCTATGACTCCTTCCTGAGAACTCCGACCATCGATCTTGACCTAGCAGCCCAGTTGCCAAACAGGCAAGTGTGCTTCCCGGGCTGGCTTCTTTCTCCCCTTCTTGTAGGAACCAGTTGAGGCACCTGGACCTGGCGGTGCCCTCTGGCATAAGACTGGGCGCTTTCCTCGATGGTCCTCGCCCACTATATCAGATCCTCAGTAATGGGCGAGGGTGGAGTTGCTTTGACTGTCCTAGCCACGCTAGTGACTCGGCAGATGGAGGCTTCAATGTCGTTGGCCACCTCTTCGCCTGAGCTTCTTGCGACACGAGAACGCCGCCTGCTTCGCACTTCGCACCTTGAGTTCCGATCACGCGCCGTCGGAACTCTCCAAACCAGCCCGAGTCTCGGGACGTCCTCTTCGGAGGCTCGTTCGGCGACTCACTGCGTTTGCGATCAGCGGAGCGTGGGAGTCGGGCAGGCCGCTCAAGTATGCGCAGGCTAAGATCTCCTCGGGGGATCTTCGGCCAAGAAGAATAAGAAGCATCCCGTCTTCTTCTTCCCCGCCGTTCCGCCAAGCCGGCGAAGCCGGCACCGCCTCACCAACCCATAAGCCCGCGTCTCCGGCCACTTCTACCCATAAGTCCGGGGCCAGGCCGAATACTCACCCCCCTGGGGGCGCCCAAAAGCAAGGCGCCTTGGTGAGGGTAGAAGTCTTCGTCCTGAGGGCACGTCGGCCGCGGGACCTCTCCATCGGGAGAGGACCCTTACCACCTCCGTGGCTGCCGCTTGAGTTCTTACGCGCGAGAATGGCCAGCCATTTCCCCGCGCCTTGGGTGCTGATGTTGGTTAGAAACGTTTGTACCCAATCATCTATTTCAACCGCGTACCCCTCCTACTTCCCACCCTAGCCTACCACCCCCACCCAAACCCACCTTAACAACTTTTTAACTGCATAAGCATCACTTCTATCTTGGACATAAGGTCTCGGCGCTAAAGGTTCCGGAAATGGTCCTAGGCGAAGTGTGGCCAGCTCTCTCCCCTCTTCCGAAAAGAAAAAGGGGGGGGGGGCGGACGAGCAATAACGCCAAGGTATCGGAGGCAACGGATGGTAGGGGGGGAGAATGGTAAATAGTGATTGTCGAGGCGTTCTGAAATAGCGTTCTTGAGTGGGCGAAACTAAATAAAGAAGGATCATTCTAGATTCTTCTTAGAGCACGGAACCAAACAGAAAGAAACTCAAAGGGGGGAAGAGGTATGAGCAGCTCGCCATTGTATCTCTCCCTGCTCACCTGCGCTGATAATCTCTCCCTTCCTGCTTTTTAATCCCCAATCTCTGCCGTCTTCTTACTCGTTCCACTGAATATTTTACTCACGTCAAGTGTCACATTTATAATCCAATCTTTCTCCCTTAGCCTCCTCCCTTAGCAGAGTTTACTTCTATTTCCTCCCCCTTCTTACTCAGAAACAAAACAGACATCTTATCAATCGGAGTCTCAGGACTTTTTAAAGGCTTCTCGCGGTCGATCTGCGACGGTATCCTTTGAAGGGGATCTGGGCGTCTTCTTTGGATCTTAAAGACGCCTACCTTCACGTTCCAGTCTCCAAATCCGACCGTTCCTAAACTGGCTCAGATCAATCCAGGGGCCAGTCTTACGATGGACGGTGCCCCCCTTTCGGACCTTTCCACCTCTCCCATGGTCTTCACGATGGTGACCACGTTAGTTTTGGCTTCCTCAGTCTTCATTTTTTCAACCTCTTTCTTTATCTTTACTAACTTTTTAAAATCTACTTCCCGTTCTCACGGCCCGCTCCTCGACATACATGTTTCCTTGCCGCTTTGCGTTTCCAGTATTCCGTGCAGAGGTTGGGCTTCATGTTCCCACTTCGCAAAATCGGCATTACCCCCTCTCAGGACCTGCATTTCTCGGGGTGCTCTTACTAGCACCTCTTCCTTTCCTTTCAGAGCCTACTTCCTATCTTTTTTCTTTATATTCTATTTCCTTCGTACCTGATCCTTGGCGCTGCTTCACGCAGGCCCCGCTCGAGCCTGGCTTCGCCTCTAGGGCTTGATGGCCCAGTCTCGCCGACCTGGTCCCGTATTGTCAGCTCCACATGAGGCTGCTTCAAATGCACCCGTTACGTCCACACAGGTCCGATCACTCACCCATCTTCCCTTCTTTCCCTATCAATACATTTTCCCCGTACTAACAAACCTGGCATTGTGGTCTCACCGCCCCAACATGACTCCGGGGATCTCTTTCCCTGCGCCTTCCGTCGAATTTGTCAACACGACCCCGGACGCGTCGAAGTCGGTTTGGGGGTTCCACCAGACCCTCAGCGCCTATCGGGGACGTGGTCCCGTCCGAGGCCCAGCCCATGTCATACGCCTCAAACTGTGGGCAGTAGAGCGAACTCTTGCTCACGTCGAGGCGATGGTGACCAACCCAGTGTCCTAGTATAGTCGGACAACTCCACCGTGGTGGCCTACATCACCAAGCAGGGCGGGATCGGTCCGGTCCCTGTGTCCGCGACGCCTTGACGCATCCATAGGCGTGGTGTCGGATTGCCATCAGATGTCCGCAGTACACATTCCGGGGCCGTCAACTTCTGGGCCGACGATCTGTCACGCGGCAGGACGACGCCCGTAATGGAATACTGAAACCGATAGTGTCGTACGGGTCTTCGAGAGGTTTATGTTCCTGACAGATCGCCTGTTTCTCCTCGAACCTTATTCACACATCTCCCTCTGTACTCTTCACCCTCTCCTCACGCCCTTTTTACTTCCTCATTCAACTCTCTTTTCTTTACGTTTTTCCTTTTTCACGGCGCTAATCCTAATCCCCCCGACTTCCTGATTCTTCACGCACACTTTGTTTTCTACAATTTTTCTTTTATTCAATTCTTTTTCATCCCCATCGCTCCCTTCTGGCCAACACTTTGGTTTCGTCAATGGTGGATCGCTTGGCCGGCCCTGCCGCTGCGTCTTACCGATCCGTCCGGACCTAGTATCCCTCCGGACGGGGTGGCTCCAGTCTGTCGCTGTAGCACCTATCAATGACTTTTTTGCCATTATCCTTCACGATGGCCGAGATTCTGGCTTTTCGGCAGGGGCTGCCTCGCTCATATCGGCAGGAAGAAGGAGATCCACCATGGACGCTACGCTAAGCGCCTTGGGCCCTACTTCCACTGGTGTTAGCGACGAGAAGTCTCTCCGACTCGTGCGTCTGTAGCCGAGATCACTGACTTTCTCACACGTCGCTTTGATGGCGGACTTGAAACTTCGCCTGTTAGAACTACAAGTCCGCTATCTTGGCGATCCATAGAGGTTTCGATGACGGATCTCCCATTAATGACGATGGCTCTATCCGTCTCCTTCTAGAGGGGATGTTTCATACACGACCTCCGGCCAGAAAGACGGTCCCACCCTGGGACCTTAATACTGTCTTAGACTATGTAGTGAAGCCCACCTTTGAACGGCAATGGCCGGCATCACTAAACATGTCCCATTAAGACCAGTCTTCCTGGTCGCAGTCCGCCTCTGGGAGACGATGCTCGGAATCAAGAATATCTCTATGTCCGCGTCAGAAAATTCTCTCGGGACAGGGTCCAATTGTTCTTCAGGCCGGATTCTCTGGCGAAGAAACGAGATCAATCCCTCCAAACAACTTCCGAACAAACTCAACAATTAGTCTTACCCCGAATTGCCTTTCACTCAATTCGGTGGCTGGAAGATCCTGTGGTTGTCCTGTTCGGCCTGGAAACGAAAAAGATGAATAAGGGGTGCAAGGAAGGAAGGGATGTTGGGGAGAGCGAGGAGAATAGCAGATAAGAATAGGGCTACAAGTCAGGAGTAGGAGGGGTAAAGGGGCTGCGGTTGGGGAGGTTGGGGGGTTGGGCAATGAGAGAGGTGTAGGGGCTTTGGTTGTGGCGGGGTGGTGGGAGGCGCTGTGGGTGAAGAAAGAGGAGGGGGGGGTGAGACGAGAAGAGGAGGGATTGGGACTAGGTGTTAAGAATGGGTTGTAGAATGAGGATATAAGTGGGTAAGTGAGTAAGTGCACGGGAGGGGTATTGGAAGAGTGGGGTGAGAGGGAAGCTAGAGAAAGTTGGGTAGTGAGATACGTGAAGCGGCAAAAGACGGTTAGAAGTGGTAAAAAAGAGGGGGGGCAGAGAAGTGGGGCAGAAAGTGTCGGGCATTGGGTGAGGGAAGAGAGGGGGACGTGCGTGGGAGTGGATGTGCGGAAGTGTGGGGGGGGGGTTGGTAGGAGAGTGCGGGGTTTAAAAGGGGAGGGGTCTGATAAGAGAGTAGGAGGGAAGTGTTTGAGGATTAGGGGTGGATGGTTGGCGTGTGAGATGGAGCAAGAAAGCTGGGTAAAGGTTCGGGTGTGGGTCGCTACGAGGAAAATGAAAGTATAGTGGATGGGTCAAGTATTGTTGGGGGGGGGAATGGTAGTTTAGTAGAGAATTGAGCATGAGTGGGGCGAGACAATGTTGTGAAAGAACGGGTGGCGTGTAGGGAATGGGGAAGAAAAGACTAAGCATCGGGGGAAGGGAGGTTGTAGGAATGTTTATGGGCGGAATGGGGGAGCGCTCGGAATAAGGAGAATATTTGGGGAAGTGGGTAGGGAGGTCAAAAAGTGAGGTGATGGGAGGTGTGCGTGATTTGCGTAATGGGACAGGGCGGGTTAGAAGCCATTGCTAGAGGTATGCTAAGCGGATTCGAGGAGGGGTACTGAGGGGAGTGGAAGGAACGGGGGATATGGGTGTTGAGTCGGGGAGGGTGGGCGAAAGGTGGAAGGGGAGGTTATGGGGCGGGGAAAAAGGGGTAGGCTAAAGAAAGTGGAAGAGCTAAGTAACGCACCCGGAGGTGATAGGAGCAGGATGGGGAGGGAGGGAAATGGATGGGGTCGAGGGTAGGTCGGCTCAGGAATGAGGGGGGGACTGGAGAAGATCGCCTTGGAGGGAGGGGGAGGGGACGGATAAAACAGGGTTAAAAGAACAGGCTGTAGGCCTTGGGAGATGAAATCGGGAGAGGAGGGCGGCGGGAAAGGTGGGGTAGCGTTGAGGTGGGTGGCGGAAGAGAAGAGGAGTAATAATGATAGCAGGCCAGGGGGAGATATTGGGGGTGGTTGTGGGTGAGGGTTTGGTTCGAAGAGGGTAAGAACTCTGAGTTGGGAGGGGGGAGAAAAGTTGGGCCGGATAATGTGGTGGAGTGGGTTGACTGAGTAGGTTGTTTTGGTGTTGTCGATGGGTTCGGAGGGGGGGAGATCGAGGGTTGGGGAATCCAATAGGCGATAGGGAGGTGATAGGTGTCGTGGCAGTGTTATAAAAGTTGTAAATGTTAGTGAGGGGCAATCCTTGCGGGGAGAATCGGCTGTCGACGAAGAGGGAAGGCATTGAATGACAAGATCATGTGGGGAGTGAAGGTGGTGGAAGGTAAACGAATGGTGTTTGAGAAGCGAGGGCTTTGGGGGATATTGAGGGGATCTCGGGAGAGCATCTGGAGATATGTATAGGATAGGGCTATGAAGCGGGGGATAAGGTGAGAGTGGAATCTGTAATTTACTCAAGACTAACAGAAAATTTTAACATGTAATCGTGCCCATGCCTACACCTTTGGGGATTCAACACTGTGTTTCATGTTTCTCATTTCTTTCTTTGGCTGAATCTGTTATAGAAACTCTTATTTCACATCTTTGTGTTTACTTAACACCATGTAAAAATACCCTCCCTCTGAGACAGATGTCTCGTTAATACATACTTAATGGAGAATAAAATACCCCGCATGCCACACTTAATGAATGATATGGATTGTTTCTTATCAGACTTTTAGTGAGGTTGACTTACAATATCATTTATCGCCATATGCCATCAAAAGTCATGTTTTTTTCAGTTGTAAAATGTTTTGAATTGCATTTCTGTATGGAGACACTCCAACCAACAATGTTAAAGGAGGGCAAGATGAGGATCCTTGATGATTTGTCTTGTAATCACTATGAAGTTACAATATGCTTATCCACCAAGTGACACAGTTCAGTGGGTTTGTACTTGTCATACATTGACATGAACTGCTTTTGTGTGATCTGGGTATCATATATCCTATACCAAAAAACAGAGGGTGTATTTTTTTCTAAATACATTAGTGAATGACATCTACTGAACTGTGCCACGGGAATTGAGATTTTACTAGCTCATAGTGATGGTTGGGCAAGAAGTCCAAATATGGTTTGTGTCTATATATGAGGTGACATCACTGTTTACAAACACAAGTTAGGCACCTGGTCGACTGAACATGTTAGAGGTTGCGAAGAATATGCCCATTCAGTTACAACATTCAATAGCTTTATCACACCTGATTGAGCAGAATTTTTAACAGGCACAATGCCTGCAGATGCTCACGCATACGGCCGGGCATGCTTTGTTCGTTGCCCGGCGTTGACGTCGCATGTCAACTCATCTATATGTGCCTTAAAAATGTTTCAAGATATGTATGATCCATTACATACATACACCAAATTCTGCTGCAGTTTTTTACTTTTATTCCTGCAGCTGTTCAGGTCCCATTACCTTTATCTCAAAGAGGAAATTGGAATATTATAAGTTATATATAACTTTATCAATATGGTAGTAGGGGTTTTGTATGACATTTGTACATTATAAATTTGAAAATAACTAAATATCAAATAAACAAACACACAGAACCAATTAAATAGTGTTTGTTACATTACATTAAACAACACGCCTTAATCCCTATCATCACACCAAATAATGCTGTGTCAGCCAGTCATTCAATCTCAGCCTGGTTTGGGCTTCAATACTTGCAAGAGTTTGCAGCGTTTTAACACTCTACCTATACTGGTTTCCTGCATCCGGTTAGCGAGGGGTAATGGAAAATCGTTGGGGGGAGAGGTACCCGAAAGGATGAGGGCGACGAATAACGGGTAGTGAAGGAGATAGAGGGATGCGGAGATCACGAAGGGCTGGGGAATTTACTTAAATTACATGCTGGTGTCGCCCATTAGGCTTACGGTGTCCCACGGAACACATTATGCTATTTGGCATGAGTTGAGAATCCATTTAACCCTAGTCAGTCAGTTACCGTCTCAACCCAGATATCTGGATACTGAAGTGATACATTAACAGAACCATGTTGACTTGAAATAGTGAAAGGTCATATACAATGGAGTATATAGTGTTACTCAATTACTATTGAAATAGATGTGTTGCATGCAGCTATAGCCTATTTATAAGCTAATCATTAATGTCAGTCTGTTGCTACAGGCAAGTTTGTCTGTTCTTTCCACAATAAGTATGACTATAAACTATTTTAACTGCTAGGATCAACCATCATGAAATATAGCTGGTTATGCAATAGTTAATCAATCTCTCTCTACCAAATTAGTTCATTTGTTTATCTGCACTGACACAAGGGTCATCAGTTTTTGTACACTGGCACTTTGTTTTATTAGCTATTTTCTTGTTGATAACATGACTCATTTAGCTCTTCACTACCAATAGCATAGCTGCCTAACTTACAAATTAGCATGTTTTCTAACAGTTATCTACTGCTGATAGCATAGCTTATTACAGTCCGGTGGATTAATTCAATTCTCGGACAGAATCGAACATACGCCATCATCATGTCATTAACTGGCAGTAAATAATTGGGCCACATAGCAATGCATGTATAACAAGGCGAACTCATAATTTACGCGATGCTTAAAATCTGTCCCCGCCGCATGTCGCGATCACTAACATGCGATAAAATGTCACTACAACACCCCACCGCCCTCCCCAAACCCAGTACACCTCACACCCTCTCTCATCCCCCCTCAACCCCACCCTCCCCCACCCCCCGCAACATCCACCCTCAACAACCCTTCAACACCCACCCCTCCCCAACACCACACAACTCCCCAACAACCCTACACTCCCGCCTACCACCTACCCCTCCCCCCAAACCCTCTGCAAACACCCACCATCCCCTCCTCAACACCCCGCAATACCTAACCCCCTCCCCCAACACCCCACCGGCCCTCCCTATGGGCATAGTAGTCTAATGTAGCGAAGGAATTTTTGCCTATCTGAGTCCCGTTTCAGAGATACAGCAATGACGCATATTAATTGCTCATTTGCATCCTAGGCCGCTGAACCTTTCATGCAGCGCAGGAGTTTTGAGTATCCAATGTACAATATCAAAAATATAAAATACTCTGATTTTTAAAAGTTTAATTATCTCATTGCATACTCCATTTGTCCGCAATACCCCAACTGTAATCATGTCGAAAACTGTTCAGGCCCTGCTTAATTCCACCAAGTTATATCATTATATGCCTTAACGAACTCCAGAAAACTCCAGTAAACAGGCCTTGCAGGAATATTTTCATAAATTTTGCAATTAATCTTCATTCATATTTTCGCCCAAAATCTAATCAGGGGAATCGGTCAAGAACTCCACCCCACCCCCCGCTCCTCCACCAAGTTACTCATTGTGCCCTTACTGAACTCTCCAGATAAATCGTATACCACATGGGTTAACATTTTTCACAGACGAAACGGAACCGACTTACGGACAGACAGACAGACGCTTGCCTCATTTTATAGTCCCCGTTCCAACTCGTTCGGCGGGGACAATTATCGAAAGATGTGCCAACCACTGCGTAGTTGATGGTTCTTGCATGGGGTGTGCATAGCGACTGTCCGAGAAATAATCCACCAACTATAAGTAGCTATCAACACCTGATACCAGTTTTACCAAGCTATCTATACTGCTGATAGCATAGTTCATCAGCTTTCTACTTCTACTGCCATAGCCATAGCAACAGTTCATTAGAAAGTCCAATATTGGAGAGTTAGTTCGATAGCTATCTACTACTAACAGCATAATTTACAACAAGCTATCTACTGCTGATAACACAGTTTCATTAGCTATCTACTACTGGTAACTTAGTTCTTTGGCTACCTTTCTACTGATAGTATACAAATATTGACTGCTTTGAGGGCATGGTTGAACTATAGGCCCCATGTGATCTCGAAACCATACTATGCCCCGAGGCCGTAAGCCGAGGGGCTGTAAAAATGTTTATCGAGATCACGAGGCCTATATTTTTCAAATTTTACTTTTTTTATTTATATAGTTAATATTGTTTTTTAATCCATCCCGAATATATAGATTCTTGTAATCTGATTGGTTAAAAGAACATCTCAGAAGCAGAAGTCCAAGATTCTTTACATAGCCTAATATGTGTAGGCCATAGTTTAAGTAAAACAATTTCGTGTAACTGACCGATAGTTCTCCAAGATCCAACTTCTAAGTGTTTCCCAATTGGAACACTTGAAGTTGGATTTGGAGACCTATCGTAAGTTAACGAAATTGTTGTACTTAAACATCCAAAATTGAAACACACAACGCGAACATTACAAGTTTAATTCCAAAAGTTCCACTTCTTCATTCCATTTCAACATTTTTAAAATTCTGCATCATGTTCTCGTAAGTTCTTCCCTCCTTTTCTTCTCTTCCTGCCACGATTGCAAAAGTACAAGCGTTATATCCAGGAACACCTTTTCCTGTAACCTTGTGGCTCAATTCAAATCCAGTGACTCTTGATCTAATGCCATGTCTCTGGCGATATGGGATTTTGTGGGCTTTACACACCTTACCAAGCCTTACCTTGCTGGTTTCAGGTTGCTGAGAAACTTTGAATTGAAAACTCGTGAAGAATTAGCAAAATCTTCAAGACCTTTGTAAAACTTTTCCTTGTGTTGAGATTTGACGTTTGAGTCCAAAACTGATCGCCATCATTGACTTTTTTGCTATAACAAAGTTTCCATTTCTGTCGGCAAGATGCGTAGCAAGTTATCGAACTCCGATTCGTCAACCTTTCCACGCCTGCAGATATTTGTCGTCACCGCTGTCAATAATCCTCGAATATCTCACGGCGTATTTTACTTGCCGTTTTGGTATTAGCACTATCAGGTGCGTCGCTATGATTCGTTTAAGACCTTCGTCGTCTACAAGCTCAAAGCGTGGCTGTGACTCAGCCATTTCGTTGCCTTGTTCATGTTGTTTGTAACCCGACTTCGGTACCAGCACTGTGTGGTAACTGTGAAACACAAAGCGATCGGCTGCTTCACACACAGAAATGTGACCCCGGCGAGTTCGCGCTGTTTTCATCTCTTACAACCAGCTTCAATATGTCACTCATAATACGGATGGATAGTCTGTCGGCTTCTCTCTGCTGGAAGAGGTGTCCCGGCAAGTTTACATTAATTTATATGCCCGCTCGCCCAGGGCATAGTTCATTTTTGGTTCAATCCTTGAAGCTAGTTGAATTTATGGCCTCCACTTTTAACCATCAGATGACAGGAATCTATATAGAGGCTATAACACGTCTTTACTATCCACTACTGCAGCTTAGTTACTATCAGTACTACTATTGATGCTACTACTGCTTATATATACAGTTATTCAGCTTATAACTATAACTACTGATAGCACAGTTCAGCTATTCTTGACAGCATGATCTGTCACATATCTACTCCTGATAACATATCTTATTTTTACTAACTGGCTGGCACTGATACATTTGGTTAATTTCAAACCACATGCCTGCACAAGTGAAAACCTCACAAGCACAAGCATTTTTCTTTTGTAAATTCTCACCAAAGAATTGCCATTGCTATTGATGTACTTACCAACATTAAAACAGTACAAACAGTATTGTTACTTGAGCCATACTTGCTCTTTTTCAGTTCTTACAATATAACCTACAATATTTCCAAATGATAGCACTTCAGTTTCATTGGTAGTACTGCAACTACCCATCAACACCTCATCCCCTCAAAATGTTTACATTATTACGCGTGCGGCGAACAAACTATTTGAGCTCAATCCAACATTTAACACCAAAATATCCCAAACACTGAAAAACAGTAAGAAATGCCTATCTTAGCCCATTAATCAAACATTGATTGTTTTTGGTTAGCTTAAGAAATGTAGTAGTTAAGCTTTGATCCCTGCAGCTTTTTTCCACCTGTTGTCCAGAGTGTTGCTCCGGAGAACCCTCAGTATGACAAAAAAGTCAAAGCTAAACATTATTTCAGCAAGCATCGGAGACTACCCACTTGAAACTACATGCACGCCACTGGCAGTCAGCGGGTGTTGAAAGTTCTTTTGTGCTAACTGTCATGGAAACATGAACTCTGTTCTTGAATTGATCTCTGTTGCACACAGATCAGAAATCAGAAGATGAAAAAGCGTCAAGTAGAGTTCACCGGACAAGCAAATGTTGGATAAACTGCTGTGAGCAAGAGTAATTCAATTTACTGCATCAGGTTGATTGTTTGTGTCTTGCGTTGAATTACATAATTTTTTTCCAGGATAATTAACCAAATTGATTGGTCAAGATGCAATTGGAATGATATAATGTCATAAATTTACACATGTGACTTGCTAAGCCGGGGGGGGGGTGGGGGGGGGGGGGGGGGGGGGGGGGGGGGGGGGGGCATTTGGGCATCGTGGGATTCCCAAATGGTAACTTTTTTTCTATGGCAGCCTCGTTCTGCTTGATGTTGGCAATCTGGGATCCCACATGGTACCATTTTCAATGGAAGCCTGCGGTCCCAGTGACATTACAAAATCACCTCTCAAACCTTTGTTCAAAAGATCAATAGTAATATCATGATAAATTATGAAAAAACTTATTGACGTCAAACCGGCAAGTTAGTGGTTGACCTCACTGTAAACAGTGGAATTCTCTAAATAACGGTCATTTAAGATTTAAATATTTGTGACCAGCTATAGCCTTAGTCAAGTCTTTGCCTAAGTGTGTAAGAGCGCCCACTACCGTGTACCGTTGAGTCTTGATAAGACTACACCCGCGGTTTACGCCGGATGTTGATCCGCATTTGAATTCACGTTGCTGTGCAGTTGGCATGTCCTGACCAAGCAAAATGAAAGATTTGAATGTCACTATAAGATGTGAACTGATTTTAATCTCTAGAAGTTCTTTGTTTTGATTGTTTAAACTGTTTTGGTGTAACTCTCATGGGGACCCTACTCTGATAGATTGATATTAATCACAGCCTAAGAATGCTATAAGCACTTCGTTACAGGCAAACAATAATTCTGGAATAGGCCATAAAACACTCCTTTCTGAGAAAAGACTGTTAAAAATTGAATCATCTCCACTTGAGATCCCTGTATAGAAACTGATTCAGCGGGATTTTTGTGAACTGATCAAGCCTCTGTAAAATTTGTGACATTAGTTGCTATCAGAATTTTGAGTTGTTTTACGGTGGGTATTTCATATTCTATTCTGCATAAAATTTCAACATTTGCGTTTTAATTAACAACTTTGACTTGATTAGCCTAAGCCTTCAATCAGAATCAGTCTGAATCATGTATATTTGTGATTAGAATTGCTTGATCTGGTTGCATATCCCATTGTCGTTGTTTTGTTGTCGTCCTCATCGTCATTGTCATCGTCATCATCAACATTATCTCTACATCGAAATTGAAATATATTACTTGTCCAATTTTTTAAATTATTAACCTTCTCATAAAGCAGCTACAAAATAGCAAAGTCATACAAATTTAATGAATGTTTCTGGTTTCACATAATATAAACTGTTATACATTATGCCTATTACTGCCAAGGTGTAATACAAATCCTAGCACTAAAATAATGCTAGAGGACAGGCATGACATAATATTGACTTAGAGTGAGTTGTTGTCATGGTACAAGAAATTCAACTGCCACAATCCCAATCATGCAGAGTTAGCTAGAGATTGCACATGTCAGCTTCATATAGTCCACATGCCTTGACTCAGAGGCCCCTTAGAGCAGACCTGTCAGTGTGTAGGTCTAATTCAGAGGCTAACGACTTTACAAGATGACCAGTTGGGAAATTTTCATTCATTTCATCCAACATGTACAAGTAATTAAGCCTGAAGCTATAAACTTTTTCCAAAGAATACTCATTTCTACAATTTTGTAAAACATTTCGCTTTCCTTTCCCTGTGGGTATGCTTTCACTTCAGTGACATTTTTGCTGAAGTTTAGAGTTTCACACCCTTATACAGGAGATGAATCTCAATGCAAGGTATACAAACCTATCAGTAATGCCAGTACGTAATTATCAGCAAACTTTACAGAACGGAAATGCCTCTGAACAGAAGAGGCCTTAAGAAAGAAATGAGAAGTTTTTACCACACTTCACTCAGCAACCGACTTCAATAGCATAGATCCCGTCTAGCTGTCGATAATAGGATAATGTTTAGCATGGTTTCTCAGTGATCATACACTGCTAATAGTACAAGTTCATCATCTATCTATTATATTGATGGGCATCGTTAACCCATTTCTTGGATTGTTAACATCAGCCTGTCCAGTTTATCTGCTACTGATTGACATACTTCATTATCTACGCTGATGGCACAGTCGCTCACTCTTACTACTGATGCTAGGTCATAAACATAGTTTCACCTGCTATCTACTTATACTGATAGATAGCAGAGTTCATCAGCTTTCCTTACTACTGATGTAGAGTTCATCGCTATCTACTACTGATGGCATAGTTCATCAGTTATCTACTATCTGATAGCATAGTTCCATCAGCTATCTACTACTGATGCCATAGTTCATCAGCTATCTCTACTACTGATTAAATAGTTTCATCACTATCTAACTAATCTGATGGTATCTTTCATCAGCTACTTACTTACTGATGGCATAGTTTCATCAGCTATCTACTACCTATGGCATGTTCTGCTATCTACTACTAATGGCATAGTTCTCAGCTATCTACTACTGATGGCAAAGTTCATCAGCTATCTACTATTGATATCACGTTCATCATCAGCTATCTAACTACTGATTGCAGTTTTTCATCAGGCTATCTACTACTGATGTATAGTTTCGATCATCTTCTCTAATTGAGACAACGTTCATCAGGCTATCTACTACTGATAGCATGTTCATCAGCTATCTACACTGATGCATAGGTCACCAGCTATCATATTGATACACAGTTTCTCAGCTATCTACTACTGATGGTATATTTTCATCAGCTTAGGCTACTACTTGATTTGGGCATCTGGGATTCCCAAATGGTAACTTTTCTATGGCAGCCTCGGTCCCAGTGACATTACAAAATCACCTCTCAAACCTTTGTTCAAAAGATCATAGTAATATCATGATAAATTAGGAAAAACTTATTGACGTCAAAACCCGTCAAGGTTAGTGGATTGACCTCACTGTAAAACAGTGTAATTTCTAATAACGGTCATTTAAGATTTAAATATTTGTGACCAGCTATAGCCTTTAGTCAAGTCTTTGCCTGAAGTGTGTAAGAGCGCCCACTACCGTGTACCGTTGAGTCTTTGATAAAGACTAGCACCCAGGTTTACGCCGGATGTTGATGCCGATTTGAATTCACCGTTGCTGTGAAGTTGGCATGTCCTGAGCCAAGCAAAATGAAAGATTTGATGTCACTATAAGATGTGAACTGATTTAATCTCTAGAAGTTTCTTTGTTTTTGATGTTTAAACTGTTTTGGTGTAACTCAGCAATGTGGACCCTACTCTGATGAGATTGATATTAAATCAAAGCCTAAGAATGCTATTAAGCAACTTCGTTACAGGGCAAACAATATTCTGGAATAGGCATAAAACAATCCTTTCTGAAGAAAAGAATGTTAAAAAATTGAATCAATCATCCACTTGAGATCCCTGTATAGAAACTGATTTCAGCAGGGCAGGGCCGTAGCCAGGGGGGGTGCGGGGGGTGCGACGCACCCCCCCAAAAATGACAAAGGTCCGCTTTATGATGTTGAAGGTCCGCTTTGCCATGTTTAAGGTCCGTGTTGTCAATTAAAAGTTTGTCTTAAGGGTTGTGGTGCATGGTATATGAATGACTAAGCATGACTAAGCAGCTGTTAACCATCGCATTATGATTGTCGTTGTTTCGACGGCGAAAAATTTTGGGTCAACCGGCGAGCGCAGCGAGCCGAAAATTTTTTTTGGTACGCAAAAGGTCCGCTTCTGGCAAATCCGCACCCCCCCGCATAAATTCCTGGCTACGGGCCTGCAGCAGGGATTTTTGTGAACTGATCAAGCCTCTGTAAAATTTGTGACATTTAGTTGCTATCAGAATTGAGTTGTTTTACGGTGGGTATTTCATATTCTTGCATAGAAATTCAACATTGGTTTGTTTACACTTTGCTTGATTAGCCTAAGCCTTCAATCAGAATCAGTCTGAATCATGTATATTTGTGATTAAAATTGCTTGATCTGGTTGCATATCCCATTGTCGTTGTTGTCGTCCTCATCGTCATTGTCATCGTCATCATCAACATTATCATCTACATCAGAAATTGAATTATATTACTTGTCCAAGTTTTTAAATTATTAACCTTCTCATAAAGCAGCTACAAAATAGCAACAGTCAATACAAATTTAATGAAGGTTTCTTGAGTTTCACATCAAATATAAACTGTTATACATTATGCATATTACTGCCAAGGTGTATACAAAATCCTGCAATAAAATACATGCTAGAGGACAGGCATGACATAATATTGACTTAGAGTGAGTTGTTGTCATGGTAACAGAAATTCAACTGCCAATAAATCCCATCAGGCAGAGTAGCTAGAGATGCACATGTCAGCATTCATATAGTCACATGACTTGACTCAGAGGCCCCTTAGAGCAGACCTGTCAGTGTGTGTAGGTCTAATTCAGAGGCTAACGACTTTACAAGATGACCATTTGGGAAATTTCATCCAACATGTAACAGGATGCCTGAAGCTATAAAACTTTTCAAGAAATACTCATTTCTAACCAATTTTGTAACAATTTACCTTTTCTTTCCCCTGTGGGTATGCTTTCACTTCAGTGACATTTTTGCTGAAGTTTAGAGTTTCACAACCTTATACAGGAGAATGACTCTCAAGCAGGGTTACAAACTATCAGTAAATGCACAGTACAACGTAATTATCAGCAAACTTTACAGAATGATGCCTGTGACCAGGAAAGGCTGCTTAAGAAAAGAAAGTGAGAGAGTTTTACACACACTTCATCAGCTACCGACTGCAAATAGCATAGATCTCTAGCTGTCTGATAATAGGATAATGTTGCGTGTGGGTTTATCAGTGATCTACTGCTAATAGTACAGTTCTCATCTATCTATATATATGAGGATAGGTTACCAGTCTATTTGGATTGGTAACACAGCTGTCAGTATCTGCTACTGATGACATACTTCAGTTATCTACGTGATGGCACAGTCCATCAGCTACTACTTAATGTGGCTTAGGTCATAAACATAGTTCATTGCTATCTAGTAATTATGATAGATAGCAGAGTCATCAGTTCTTTACTACTGATGGTAAGAGTTCATCAGTATCTACTACTGATGTCATAGTTCATCAGCTATCTACTACTGATAGCATATTCCAGTATCTACTACTGATGGCATAGTTCATCAGCTATCTACTACTGATGACATAGTTCATCAGCTATCTACTATGCTGGTATAGTTCATCAGTATTACTACGGGCATAGTTCATGAGCTATTATACTAATGGATAGTTCATCAGTTATCTACTACTAATGGCATAGTTATGCTATCTACTACTGATGGCCTAGTTCTCACTATACTATTGATATCAAAGTTCATCAGCTATCTACTAACTGATGGCATTAGTATTCAGCTATCTACTACTGATGGTATAGTTCATTCAGCTATCTATGATTCATACAAAGTTAATCAAGCGATCTACCTATGATAGATATAGTTCATCAGCTATTCTACTACTGATGGCTAGTTCATCAGCTAGCTAGTACTGATGGCATAGTCATCAGCTATCTATACTGATATCAAAGAAGTTCATAGCTATTTACTATTGATGGCATAGTTCATAGCTATCTACTACGGATGGCATAGTTCATCAGCTATCTACTACTGATGTAAAGTTCATCAGCTCTCCTAATGGTGACAAAGTTCATCAGCTATCTACTACGGATAAGCATAGTTCATCTGCTACTTACTACTGATGACATAGTTCACCAGCTATCTACTATTGATGACAAAGTTCATCAGCTTATCTACTACTGATTGTATAGTTCATACAGGCTAGCTTACTACTGATGCATAGTTCATCATCTATCTCTACTGATATCAAAGAAAGTTCATCAGTATTATATGATGGCATTAGGTCTCAGCTATCTCTACTGATGGCATAGTCATTTTTTTTTTTCCAGCTATTACTAATGATGACATAGTTCATCAGCTATCTACTATTGATGATGGCATAGTCATCAGCTATTACTATTGATGGATAGTTTTCATCAGCTATCACTACTGATGGCATGGTTCATCAGCTATCTACTATTGAGGACATTAGGTTCATAGCTATTACTACTGATAGCAAGTTAATCATTATCTACTATTGGATGACATAGTCCATCAAGCTATCTATACTGAATCAGAATTCATCAGTTTCTACTACTGATGGTATATAGTTCAGCAGCTATTACTACTGATAGCACAGTCATCAGATATCTACTGCTGATATGCAGTATACTTAATTATAGACAGTCATCAATTCAGGTTGATACTTAGCGCTAGGATTAGGATATTTTTGTCAGCTATCTACTACTGATAAGATAGTTTTCACTGTTCAACCTATTTTATCTGTTTAATTACACATTTCACAGCTATTTACACTTACTACAAGTAAAATTAAAATTTTATAAAATAATAAAACAAAATCAATACATACGATTCTAGCGCTTTTTTATAAATGACAAACCACTTGCAATCCTACACAAGAGGTGTTATTAAAGAGTTAAATTTTGATAACTGATCATCTAGAGATACGAGGTGTTACATACTTCTAAACATTTCATACTCAAAAGTGGAAACCTTAAAAAGTTTTAGTTTTAAATACTCTTGTAACATGAAGAGTTTGTCACATGGTGAAAATAACACTTGAGACAGACATATGGTAAGGTGAACCTATCGATGTTCACTTTAAAGGTGACCTTCAGATATTTTGTAGGACGGGTGCCCTTCAATTTTTATTTGACAAAACCATATTTTTAATGTACCTATAGCCTACGCCAATTAAGCAACATGATGAGATTTTCTGATGATACACAATTCCTTTAAATTTCCACTTGATTGGTGCAGGACCACCTACCAAGATTTTTCAAATGTTTATGACAACAATGCGGGAGAACATAAAACAATGTTTTCCTATTGGGCCCTATAGAGAAGCTAGCATGCATGAATTTTCTGTCATATTGACAGAAATACTAAATCGTTTTGGGCTTATCATTTCAGGTGTGATTAATACCTTGGTACGCATTCTAATAGGCACAAACATTGCTTTAAAAAAAAAATTCTTGGAAATGTCCTTGTGTCTCTTTCACAAAGGAAAAGGCAGCAAGTCAACCCTTGTTATGAAACTAAAGCAATTTTTGCATTAAATGCATGGACCCAGACAAATGAACAAGGTAGCCTATGGGGACCAAATATAACAAAATACTAAACCTAAACAAAATTTTAAAATTGCACTGATAGAATCAATTGGAATTTGCAGCATAGCTTGGAAGAGGCTATGAATCAACCACCAGATCTTTTAATGTCCAATTGTCTGAATTGAAGCAAAACAGAAGAAGCTAGATCACCACTGGATCTTTTAATGTCCCATTAAGTTCATCAGGTATTTCATTTCAGAGTGCATTATCTAACTCAAATTTTCAGGCCTTTCTATAATGTCTACTTGTTTTCCAGTTTAACCCAATTCAAATTTTTTTTATATCTCAACAAGTACTTGACACCCCGTGGCCAATCTGCTGACATGATTAGTTGGACACATTAACTATTCAAGCAGGAGATAAAGCAGAACCTGAGCAATTTTCCCTGACAGCACCACAACAAAAGAGTGATGACAAAATACAAGATGGCAGATTTCCAGTTGGGTGGTCAACCACACACTTCCAAGGAATGAAGCATTGTTTACAAGCACTCTTCATGTTAAGCATGTGGAAAATTGCTAAACCCTCATTAGTTACTCTTCATTTTTTGGGTCAATTAAATAATAGGATCAAGATGCACATGCCAGCTTTTATATAGATATCTTTTTTAAAATTTGTTTTTCAAAACTATGTCATTCTCTGGAAAGAAGGGTTTAATGAAAGGGTACGAGTAACAGAATCTATAATAATTACAAACTAACCCTATTTAGAACTGTCATTTGTGTTTATTGTAGGAGGGTAAAAGGGTGTTATTAAAGCAATAACAGCACATTTTTGAAGAGCGCTCCCAATTTCAAAATTTGATATTTTTGCACAGTTATGTTGGCAATTGTCTAGGAAACTACACTTGCGAACGAGAATGCTCAAAAATGAGTATTTATCATAAAATAAGCGATTTTGTAATTAGAATTGGGACCCCAGAATGTACTTAACGGCAGAGCTGCAAATGCTAAGTTATGTCCGTCCATGATGAAATAGTGCCACCTCAAGAAAATGACCTCTAGCTTGACTTGCCTGAAGCAATAAAAACAACTAATGGATGAGCATAGATAAGTACATGGCGTTATTTCCCGGCTATTTCATATTGGAAGGCCGTTTCCAGCAGCCGTTGAATTATTATCAGAGATCTCCGATATTAATTATTCTATTATACCATTGAATTGAGTTTCGCTTCATCATAGATTCTGCTAGAATCATGCATATAAGGCCCTCCCATTCTATAATACAAAAAATATAATTACGGCCGCTTGAAACTCTGAAATAAAGACTGAAATACATCAGTGCTCGTTCACTGGTATGCACATTAACACAGTCCTCTGTGGCCCAGTGGTATTTCTCACGCCTAGAAAACGAGAGGCTCTGGGTTCGAGACCGTGTATTTTTCGTCTTTATTTAGTTCTGTGCTCGCCAGTTTCTCCGAGCTTCTATATAATATTAATTATTATAATTACAAAATTCCTTCGATTGCGACACATAGACATTTTGAGCTTAAGGGGGGACATGGCGTCATTTTCATACAATATTACGATTATTGCAATCACAGCACATAGTTTCTTTGAATACAAGCAAGTGATATACCAAATGTTCGGTATGATGAGGCTTTTTCAAATATATCTGTCTCGTAGTCGTATCATATCGACCTCCGGTATGCTAATTAGCAGTGGTCAATGGACACGGCACCAAGAAAATCAGAAATTCAAAATGACAATTCCCCCCCATTTATCTCCAAAATAGAAAGTTATTTGAACATAGGTTGTTTCTTAAACAATTACTATGGCCAGGATCTGTGATCCTATGAGAGCGTTTACCAAAATTATATTCTGTGTTGCCATGGCAAACGTTCAAACTTCTCTCGCCATTTTTGCTGCTGGTGGCATACAAAAATCAATGTAACTCAAAAACTAAAGGGTTTTATAGAAAATCGTCTCATAGGATCATAGTATGTACACTAAACTAGTTTTGTGCCAAATTTGAAGTCAATAGGTCAAACCGTTTTTTAGATAAGTGGGGGGGTCAAGTTTGCAACCTTCGAAAAATGGCAAAAAAGATATAGGCCAATAAAGGTCCACAAGCGTTTAATTGTTAATTTATCAATTATTAAATTAATTAATTATTGCAATTTTGTTTTTTAATTCTAAATTCTCTTAAATATTACTGCTTGAAAAACTATGAAAAACAAAGTAAATGTAGCTGCTTGAAAAACAATACGAAACATAAGAAATCGTCTTTCTCTGTGTGATGCTGTACATTCCGATCAACCATAACATTGAACGAAATGTCCGATTTTCACCAAATAAGAAGTAAAATACTTCTGAAAGTTGTGAGAATTCAGAAATTTAAAAAATTTAAATTTAAAATTTGATCTCTCAAAAGCAACCTGACACCATGTCCCCCCTTAACCATTCACAGGTATAGTTTACTAGCCAGTTATCAATGCAACCATGTAAAAATCTCAACATTTTTGAAAAATTGGGGGCGCTCTTCAAAAAAATGTGCTATTATTGCTTTAACATTATGCAAAGTCTGGCAAATTTATTAGAAGTGTGCATTAAGTAGTTTCAGTACATTCATAGCCAGCAGACCACAGTTTGTACAATATTTTAGGTGAGTAGAGGAGTAGAGTAGGCCCTCTTTAGTCTTTTACTAAAAATAGAATGGATATCTCTCCTGCCACTTTAAACCCTGAAAAATAAATTCTAAATCTAAACATGTACATGCATGCGTGTGTGTGTGTAATAATTGATTTATTGTTCTTTACTTTTTCCAAATGAGTGTACAAAAGCATGCATATTTGACACAGTTTCCATTATTGATACATATTCATTCGTTACTTATCTAATACTTTAGTAATGGTGCCATATCCTCATTTTAATTGACGAGCGGATGTGTATTGTTAACAGATACTTGTTTACCTAATTTAAGTCAACCACCTTCTCCATTCAAAAGTCATCAAATTTAAGTTGAAATGTACATATTTTGATCCTGATGCATAATTTTCCCTAGTATACTGATGCACTGGTGCACATTTAAAACAAATTTGGAATAATATTCCCTGTTCTTGGAATACAACTCTATATAGTAAGAAAAATATTCCTTTTTGTTTACCTTTCTGAAGGACAAGAATTGCTTACAAGATTTACATGCTGACATCCTGAAATTCAACATAAACTTAAAATCAGAGCAAAGAAATAGATTTATGAGTAAGCACACTCTTTAAGTATTACAATACATTACTTTCTTATGCGGCAATATTGCTCATGCAGCAATTCACATTCCCATTAAACAATGCACTAATGTACATCCTGGTTGTAAATACAGACAAACCAGAAAACAGGTGATTTGTGCACATGGCTTGTGCCATATTGATCTTTAAGTATTTCTATATAGATTTTGCTCAGAAATTCACAGTACTGTTCTAACAAAATTGCAGTGGGTTTTTAAAAACAAGACAATGTTATTTATGAATGATTTTATGAGACAGCAATCTGATTGGATAATAACAGTGCACTCATTGTTGCTACTACTCAATGTGATAATTAGCATATCAGGGGCGGATCCAGGATTTGAAAAATGTCAAAATTACCGGGGAGCTGAAGGCTGAAACTTGTCCAAAATGGGCTGATTTTACAAGATTTGGCCAAATTACCTACCGGAGGCGCGTGCCCCCTCCACCCCTCCTGTGTACGCAGTGTCATTCTTATAAGCATACACGTGCACCAATGAACTGGTTTATTTACTGCAAATTATTCTTTTTGTTTTTTTTGACATAGGTTTTATTTACCATTTATTTTATTTAAAAACCTAAACCATACTTGGTTGAATAAACATTATGAATGAGGAGGTTAATATCTCTACATTTGGTTTTTAAGCATTGACACCTAAGGTATCTTGTCAGTTGCAAATTCGTACTTCAACTCACCCCTGTAAGGATCATGCCATTATTCTGTCCTAACTAATACTCAGGACTTCACACACTCAATTTCCATCATAAACCCACTGGGTAGCAGGATTTTTGGTGCTATTAAAGGTCTGGGTTCTGATCGTCTTTGCCCCCGGCCCCCCGATTACACCTGGACGCAGTAACAATTTTTGGATATCAGAGGAAAGTTTGTATTCTCTCATTTTCTTCCTGTTCCTGAAATTTTAGTCTTCAAATCCCTTTTATTCCCAAGTTAGGAACAAAAAACTCTTTTAATATTTCTTGAAAAAACAGGCTATGATTTTTTAAATGTAGTTGCTTACACCTATTTTCCTACCGGATACACGCAAATCATTTTATGATAATTTATCAATTATTTGAACGCCCTAATCTCCATCTGCTGCACTGGCCAATTCCATAGCATGCATCCCTACCCTAACTAGTCCATGTCACATAGCCTCTGTACCTTAATTTAACATACTTCAGGCCCTTCATTACACATTAGAACTCGTCTAAATCAACAACGGTCAGAGAACACACACGTTCTCACAACTCACCATACATTTAACCCAGACCAATGGCCTCTTAGGGGAGAAAGGTTGTATGTCCCAGACCGACGAAAGGCATGCCTAACTAGGTTTTTGGGTTATGATGCTGCAAATAGGTAATCGGACTATTTTTAAAGGATCCTTTTCCAGTTTTTCTCCTATTTAGTCCCAGTAGAACAGGTGTTTCTTTTTAAGTAGTATGGAATATCTGTGTCTATAGTAGGGAAGAGAAGTTAAGCCTGTAAGGTCTCACAACACATGGGTAGAACCCAGTCTCTTAGGATTATAGGTAGTAGCTTCTGGATACATATTGGATCACTGCAAATCAGCTAAGGGTGTGAAGCTGCCTTTTGAGATTCAGGTGACAAAGCTAATGGGAGTTCCTGGCTCTAAGTATTATTAATTTGTCTTTTATATCTATTGTGTTCTCTACTTGATATGAAAGCATGGCACTTGCATACACTCCACAACAAATATAGTGGGAAACAAACTTGCGGTTTTATGTTAGAAACAATAATGCATACTGCGAGACCCTATTCATTACCGTGCTAATATTGATGGTTAACCATCAAAATGGCAGTTTTTTTCTCAATCTTGGGAATGAAATGGATATGAATGCTAAAATTTCAGGATGACATTGAGAAAAATATAGCCTTTCATATGATATCAAAATCGATACTACTTCTGGGTAAATCAGAGACCCCAAAGATAATCAGAACATACACTTTTAAGCTCTGTTAGTTGTTGAAGCATTTTTGTGACTCCAGGAGTGTGTGCACACAACTGGTCACCCATGCAGGAGGTGACCATATATGGCTGTATATTAATTTTCTTTTAAACAAAAACCAAACAAATGCTTATGCAGATTTCTAACAGGTACTGTTATTGCATTATATTGTACCAGGCTTGTGAATGTTTAAGGTGCAATAAGAGATTTATGCCTTAACTGTACCTTTAACATAAGTTTCAAAATCTTGAATATGTTCATATTATAACATAAGTAAAACTTTTTTTAAACTTCTTTGAGACATTTTCTGTGACTAATTTCTGAGGCTTTTGAGGAACTGTGCAATTCTAACTTTTAGTAAAATTTAGTAAAGTTGGTGTGGGCATGTTGAAAACATGCAAATCTTTGATGCTCTGTAGCTCAAAAAATGAGCCTTCATCATATAAGTTATCTTTTTTTTTTTCATTTTTGCTTTTAAGGAGTATGGTCCTACTCCCCAAAATCCAGTTTTTGAAATAACTAGTCACTTTATAGCCGAGAAAATGATGTTTGAAGAGAGGCCATTTTATACACAAGTCTTTGAGGAGTTATTTAGTGGTGTGATCCAATAACACATGGCCAAATGGGCATGATAAATCCTCCTTATGTTATCAGTTGATTGTCAGGCAGTATTAAAGCTATTCAAATGCAGCAAAACAGCTACTATTACAGCAGCCTACTGCTATTACAAAAAGACTAATGTGCAAGTCTTACTATTCCTCAATATTAACACCAACATTGTGTGAAATGGGCAAATTGAAACACTAGTTTTGTCAGGTGAAGCATGATGCCTATATTAGGTTTATAAAACAAAGGGTCACAAAAGCTGGGTCATCACTGATGAGTCAACACTAATGATACCAGTCACATGCTAAACTAGTTTAACTTGAATTTACAAAGGTATGACATAGAGAATGCACAGGTCTCACAAATTTGTTCTGAGAGATTCTACCCTGCTTACAGCAGACGACACAAAAATTGTGCACAATTTTGGGAGGACGGTTTGCAATTTCAGTGTTAAAGACACTGTCAGTGATTCACCCGAAAGAGTCAAAATATTTTAGAAATTTTCAGGAATACGTTAAAATTAAAGGATAAGTCTGTAGAATTCTCATAAGTTACTTTTTTCAACTGAACAATTGCCAGAAAAGGAAGAAAACGGCATTGGTCAAAGATATGACTATCCGTTCAATTACGTGTTGTAGTAAGTGTCCGTACGGAGAGTAATGACTACAGTATCCGATTTTGTGCTTATTAGGTGGCTTATGGTCTTGTCATTTGCAGGGAATGTTAGGGTACTTCTTACAGACATGCAAAAATCTGATTTTTATGATTTTTTTGATTTTATGATTTAGCAAATTACTGATAGTGCCTTTAAGGTTTAGGATCCAGTTTAAAAATTAGGGGATTTAAAGGGGACAGACGATTTTGGGGATGTGTCCTCCTCATGGAACTATATAAGAGGAAGAAGTGAATCGCGTGTATTATGGAATAGTCCAAGCCCGTAACCGCTTTCTCTCACACTCAGCGCGCCGTGGTGGTTGTTGCGTAAGCACACGCGCGTCGTCACTGTTGGTGCGCAAGCACACGCATATAAAAATCTGTGCGTCACGCGTTATGTTATCAGTGTTGCATTTCCCCAGTGTTCCATTGTCTGATCGGCCGATTTTCCTGCAATAATTATGCGAAAATCAATCGATGGAAGAAACCATGCATCTAAAAAGATTCCTGCATTCCTAATGCACGAAAAGTCTCCCGATGACCCCTGTTAATTTTGCTTAGGAAAAGAGATATTTGTTTTTTTTTTTTTTTTTTTTATGGTGGTGCCCAAAACTATGATAATGAAGTGCGTATGCTCATTATAATACTTTTGGGCACCTCGACTTTGGTTACGCTGTTTCGGGAGAATCTTCGGGTCTGGGTTATATTTACGTCATTGGTCCTCCTCCTACTTCTACTGCCTGTGATATCCCTGATGCTTGTTTCATTGTAATTTCGATATAGTTGACATTGTGTCACATGTGCTTTCTATTGTGACACACACTTCATAATTTACTATAAGGGAAGGTCCCTTTTCCTCAGGATTGCTTGAACTTCTGAGGAGTACCACTTTAAGCATCCACTACTCCTCCCCGTACTCCTACTGGATGGATAAATAATTTGTTCAAATCTAGAGATATATCTTGAATGAATGAAACCATCATTTGGGTACTTTTACTCATTAAGTTTTAGTACATGAACTGTGTAAATTCAGCAGTTCTCACACTGAGCATAAGTAACCAGATAAAGGTCCCATTCAAGCTGTATTTTGGGATTTGCTCAAATCCAGAGATACACAGCATGAATCAGACCATCATCTGGGTACCTTTACTCAGAACATGAACTGTGCAAATTCAGCAGTTTTCACACTGAGCGTAAGTAATAAAGGTCCCATTCAAGCTGTATTTTGGGATTAGCTCAAATCCCGAGATATAGCATGAATCAGATCATCATCTGGGTACTTTTACTCAGTACACAGACTTTGCAAATTCATCAGTTCATGCACTGAGCACAAGTAACCAGATAACTTCCCATTTAAGCTCTATTGCGGGATTTGCTCAAATCCTGGCTGGAATACAGCTCAAATGAGACCAATGATGGGTAGTTTTGCTCAGTACATGAACTTTGCAAATTCAGCAGTTCATGCACTGAGCAAAGATATTTAGATAAAGGTGCCATTCACAGCTGTTTAATACCATGCACATCATCTCTTTTATTTTAAGAGCAATTTTAAGCAGTGGCGACACAATTTTGACAACTGATATAAGTAGGGGCATGCAAGAGCTATTATCCATATGGGAATCTTGCTATATTGGCCTACACTGTTAAAAATGATCTTAAAATAACGGCGTTTTGACTGTTAGCCGGGACTCAAAACGTGCAAATAACTGTAAAAAGGGACTCAAAACGTGCAAATGACTGTAAAAAAACATGATTTTAACTGTTGTGAGTCCCAGCTGCCAGTCAAAACGCTGTTATTTTAATGAACATTTTTAACAGTGTACAAAGGTCTTGCCAGGGGAGGGTGGCCAAGAAATCCCAATTTTAGATGTCGACATTGGTTTAACATATAAAGGCGAAATCTTGACAAAAAAATCTGTATTTTTATATGTTGTCAAGGAATATTTTCTTATTCCAAAACCGTTGGAGCTAAAGAATCAACTCCACTGTAAGGGTTATTTCTTTTGTTTTGTTTTTTTGTATGAATAACGGACAAGGACGAGGTCATATGTGGGTCATGGGAACACCCATGACCCAACCCACATCAAAGCACCCAAATTAGTTTGTGGTTTGCACTCTGTATTGCTGTAATTGCTTTTGATAGTTTGGGTGAGTTGCTATATTGAATGAGGCTTGGCCGCCACTGTCTGGGTCTTGCTTTGTATGTTACAGTGCCCTCTATATGCCCATTTTCCATAGAGAGACCTGTTAAACTAGGTTTTAAGAAAAATCATATTTGCCGACAATGAAATTTTGTAAAATTTACACAGGATTAAGCCAGTAGTACAAATAATCCAAATTAGTTGTAAAAGTGTGCTGTTGATATTTTTTGTTTTGTTCTGGTTTTGTCATAATAAATGAGACTTTCAAACAGCTGTGCATTCAAGCTGTATTTCTAGATTTGAACAAATTGTACAAGACTCATCAAATTATTCAAATCTTATGTTCAAAAAGATTGCTTGCATGTGTCTTATGAAAACATTGGAATAAATAAAATTAATATCAACAGCAAGACAATGTTGACATCTAATTTGGACTGCACTGTCTGCTAACTACATTTTGTACAAATTCTACAAAGATTGTAAGAATTCTATTAAAAATATATAATTATAAAGTATTTTCCCCAACCATTTAGTTTTCCACATATCTCTATGAGATTGAAGTCCTAGAGGGCAGGGTGTTCCCTTCCCAGTAGCACTAGAGTGCAAGTGTGAGATTTTGACCACCACTCATGCTCCTGGAGCATGGGTTGTGGTAACTGTTCCACAGCGGAGCTATTCATTATATCGAGTGCTGACCACAATAGCAGTAGCGATTTATTCCGTAAATGTTATCAAGGATTAGAATTGCAAATCTGGCACACCAATCCTCGCTGGTCTTGTGGTTCAATAGGTAGCTGACCTCATGATACAGTGGTCTTGGGTTCGAATCTCCCTACTGCCTCTTTTAAAATATATAAATTTTCATAATTTGTTCAGGTTAGAGGGAAAAATTCTAAGTCCAAAAAAAGATAAGAAAAAATAATAGCTGCCCTTTGCGGTAGTGACGGAGACCTGCTGGAGCATGGTGGTGGTCAAAAACTACCGCATGCTCATTAGAGGCAGGAATTCATTTTTATTTGATATACGAAAGAAATTCCAAGTTAGATGCCCCTGTGGGATAAACCCATGCATCATGCACATTTTACACATCATACCATCACAGATCCTAGCAGATATATGGTACCATCCACCATTAATAATTATGGTCATGCTGTAATGTAATGAGGTGCACTTATTTGATGCAGATGAAGCTATACCTATATACAACTTTATACCACCGGTCATTTGTGGGCATATTGTTTTTGTAACTTCATCCAACACCTAGCTATGCTGTTTTGCAGGCACGTATCACCAACACATTTTTTTCAATCCAATATCACCAACAAACGGCCCTGCTTTATTTATCTTTCCATTTCTAATAACTCCCATGTCAGTCACTCCTTGAAATAGCACATGCATTTTGTATTGCAATATACCCTGTCAACAAACACAATAATTCTCCCACAAACCGAACAGTTTCTTTGCTTAAGGCCAACCACACTCTTATTGAATTTGAGAAATCTTGGCTTATGTTATAATGGAACTTCCATTCTACTAAGTGCACTTAGACAAGTGTTTCTAACATCGTTTGTGCATTCTCATAATGTTTTTAGTGTTTGCTATTGTTGTTTTACCAGGAGAGTTGGTGAACTTTCACCATCACTTCAAACTACAAGCTAAATGAAATCCCAATGAAATGACCTTACCTTCAGCAAATCTGTGGCATTTATGTTGCTTATGTTTTGAGCATTGGTGGGAATCAGTTCCTAATCTTAGTTCCAATGTGAAGGTAGATATAACCCCTTACACACGAAAGGGGGCATCAAGTCAACATACTAGTATTAGCCAAGGAGGATTCTAAGGAAAATTCAAATTTGTAAAGGTAAAAATCACCATTAGATGATGATAAAAGACCAAAATGAGTACCACTACCAACATGCCCATACAGTCTAGGGTGAGTTTCATGAGTTTAAATTTTCAGTAAGGAAGACCCAACCTCTTTGGCAAAACCAGGGAGTTAAAAGGAGATTTTGCCACAAACCCTTGGGCAGATGGGGAAACAGAAAAACGTGATTCAGAGCCGTTCTCCAGTGATATAAACCATATTATTTGCTTTCCAGTCCAAACCCAAAATGCGGCCTTCCACGCCCCATGGCTCGGATTGCAGACTGTTTACTCAAGAGCTGGTTTTATTTTTCAGCAGAAAAGACAGTGGAATTTTAGCCCTCAGGTTTAACTGAAATTCATTTGACTGTGAAATTTGCTCAATTTCTGACTACCTTTCTTGCTGAAAATGGGGGTTGACGAATTCCAAAATGAAATTAGATATCGCTGTATATGATATAATTTGAGGCTCCAGCCTGGTCACTCACTACTTTGGATTGTTAACTGGAACAATTATATAATACCAAACACTGCTCAGCTTATTGACAAAAATACCATGCTCACCCTAAGCTAAATTATATCCACCATATTTGTCACTATCTTATCCCATGTTTTAAATCAGTGCAACTATTTGAAAGTATGTGGTTGCTGATGGTGGTTCAATTTTTGTAAGCTTTTGTATATTTCAGTAGCTGAATCTACTCTGGCCCCAACACTCATGTGTGTGTATACATCCTGTCTGGTTTTCCATTCCTCCCTATGATGGATATGTTTACTGGCTGCTTGTCTGTGCTACTAACATAAACACCACATGCAGCACTTAGTCCTATCATGGTGGTCATCCCGAGTCAATTTTTAAATCAATATCATATCGTATTTCTAGAAACACGCAGAATAAAAAGAGGAAAACTAGAAAATATTCATTATATTGATTGCAGCTAAAGTCTATAAGGAGAACTAATATTTTCACCGGCAAGTTGCTTAAAGCCACTATCAGTCATTTTTTTTCCAAATTCAAAATGCCCATTTTGTCTTTAAATTGCTAGTTTTAGGTCATATCAACACCATATAGTACTGTTCTTTGTGAAAAGCAGACACTGAAGCATTTTAAAGTGGTCTTGAAGATGCCATTTACGAATGTTTCTATACCTTAAAAAAGTCGGATCCTGACTTTTATTATTAGAAAACAAAGCATAAAATACAACAGTGCAAAAAATGGACAAAAATAGCAGGCACAATTTGTTTACATTTTGAAGAAATCGCTGATAGTGGCTTTAACCTTAATAAAAGAAAATTGAGGGTAATATAAATATTCTTAATGATAAAACTACTTCCTGTTCTTTTAAAGACAATTGGATTTAAAGCAATATGGCACATTTTTTGAAGAGCGCCCCCAATTTTCAAAAGTTGATATTTTGGCACAGTTACGTTGGTAATTGTCTAGGAAACTATACCTGCGAACTAGAATGCTAAGAAATGCGTATTTATCATAAAATAAGCGATTTTGTAATTAGAATTGGGATCCCGGATTGGACTTAACGGCAGAGTTGGAAACGCTATGTTTATGTCCATCCATGATGAAATAGTGCCACCTTGAGAACATAACCTCTAACTTGACTTGCCTGAACCAATTAAACAACTATTGGATGAGCGTAGACACGTGCATGGCGCTATTTCCCGGCTATTTCACATTGGAAGGCCGTTTCCAGCAGCTGTTGAATTATTATCAGGATCCCCGATAATAATTATTCTAATTACAAAATTCCTTCGTTTGTGACACACAGACATTTTTGAGCTTAACCATTCACAGGTTAGTTTTACTAGCCAGTTACCAATGCAACCATGTAAAAATCTCAATTTTTTTTGAAAAATTGGGGGTGCTCTTCAAAAAAATGTGCTAATATTGCTTTAACACAAAAGAAACCATTATTTGTAGAAAATATACATTCTATGACAAGAGTAAAGGTTTGTGTAAGTTAAAGGTGCATTTTTGTGATCCTGGTCCATTTATTTTTGTTTATGATTCACTAGCTATCCTCAAGAAAAGGTTATTTCCAAAATTTCAGTTGATTCTGATGTTCCATTTTTGTATCACGCTGCCCCATAGGCCACTGTGTTGTGATTTCTGTCTGTTTACGGAGAGAAAATACAAAATTACACATTTAATCTAGAGTAGATTGAATTTGCATATAAGATTAGACGCACATATTATATTAGGGCCAACGGTTTAGATGATATCAAGATCTCAATTTCTTTGTGGTAAATCCGGGGGACGGAAAAACACACAACTCAGCAAACATACATACACACTATTAAACTGAACAAAACAACTGACCTTCCATTGTCTAAAAATAGGCAGTACAGTAAATACCTATTTCCTGATCATGCAAAACAGGCCAATTAATGGTACGTACAACAATAGCTTTCACAAATCAGTGATGTAAAGCTTTCCATCCAAAATCCCCATCAGAAATGATTAAGCTGAGAATTATTAACTTGATACAGAAACTAATTTCCTATTGCAGCAAATACAAAATTCAGTCTGTTTTATTTTGAAATATAAGCAAATAAAAATCACCTTTTGTTTACACTTTGAAGACATTTCTGTTGCCAAATACAGGATAAGAAACCTATTGAGTTTCTGATCTATATGAAATCACTACATAATGAAAAATGTAAATAACTTCTAAAATTATTTTCTATTATTAGTTATCTGTAGTATGTTTACTTGCAAACAAAAATAACTTTTGTGGGCATGCAGTAAAGTGAAAAAAAAACAATAGGCAGGCAGACTAGGGATTCCCCACTTGTGTGAGGTCATGACTTGTTTCATGCATGGATGAACCCTGTATTCACAGCAAGCAAACAAAACACACACTGTCTGTTGACATACCAGGCAGCAGGGTTAAGTACTACCCTTGCCAAAATTGGTTCTGCACAAGAAATTATTTCCTTAGCTTTCCTTGTATCATACTCCAGTTCTGGAGGACACCCTGGCCAAGATGACATCTTCAGACACACTTGGTGATGACCTGGGTGAAGGTGCTTTTGGCAAATCAACTGGTACCTTAAAATCTATCGATATCAGTGGTGTTTGCGACCACGAAAAAGCTGCCAAGAAAAAGGAGTGGAAACAGGAAGTAAAGGCTTTTGATGAAGGTACACCGGCATGAAAACATTGTTGTATACACAAATTCCTTTGCTTCTGATGATAACAAGTTGTGGGTAGAAATGGAATACTGCAATGGTGGAACACTCAATGACTATATCATAGAGAAGAACCCAAGCAAACAAATCAAGCAAAGATTCCTGGTTGAGATTTCCTCTGGCATTGCCTTCCTTCATGAGCAAGATATTTTACATCAAGATTTGAAGCCAGAAACTGTCATGATATGCATTGATGAGAATCAGCAACCTCATGCCAAAGTAAGTGATTTGGTTTTGCTAAGATCTTAGCATCCTACCACTATGGAGGCAAGCTGATGCAGTACTACTTATCTTCAGGGTGTGGCACAGAATACTTCATAGCTCCCGAGGTCTACGATGGGGACTACTCCGAGAAAGCTGATTGTCTTTTCTATGGGGATACTATAGCTGCTCTAATCATTGGTCCAATCACACCAAGAAAATCATGGATACAATCGATTTTTTATGATGGGAACACATGGAAAGATTGGTAAAGTATTTCTTAAGACCTACAAAAGTGATATATGTTTTGTTTTTTTTTTTTTTTATTTAATCGGGCCTTTTAGGGGAGTTTGAGGAGAATGTTCTGAACTGTTTGGACTCAATGATTCAATACCAATGTGACCAAAGGCCATCTGCTGAGGAGGTTAAACCCCAGTTTGTCAGGGCCATCTTAACCAAAAAGAATGATATGTATTGGTTCCACTCAACAAGAAGGACCCATATAAACATCTGCAACAAGCAATGGACCCTAGTCTCAAAGAGGCATTTCATAGTGTGCAGCCTTATTCCCCTGACTTACAGTACCACCTAAACGTTGATATTTTTTGTGTCCTTTCAAACTGTTAATCGACCGTTTTAAATGGAACTCGGAAATGTTTTGGATGGAGCAAAATACAATTTACACAAGCACCCTTATACTTGCGCGCACATTAGAAAGCGTTTGCCAGTGACACGGTATTACGCAAAGCAAATACCGAAGGTTATGAAGACCCGTTAGGACACTTACCGGGGTTATCATGTCGACTTCATTTTGAAAACGTCCATTGCATTTGTTTAATGTGACATATTTCCTGTCAATAATGGACGAATTACAGTACTGCAGTGGTGACTGACCCATATCAAGCTATCAAATTCACTGATGTAGTGCACATTAGTATCCATTGGTTTACTGGTTCAAGCCTTGGCTCATGCACCTGTTCCAAATTAAAGGATTGCATAGGATTTGTGTTGTGTCAATGTGATCAGCGGCTAGAACCAAGTTAGCGCGAGTCAGTTACCGGGCAACGGTCTTAGTCCAACATGCTCTATCAGCCAATTAGTTTGTGGTTTGAAGTCTGTATTGCTTAAAATCTGTTTTGGGATTTCATTTTGGGTGAGTTCCATAATTGCTGAGGCTTGACCACCATATCTGACCTATTGCAAGTGTTCAATGCTTTTGTGCACAAAATTAAGAAAATAAAAGCTTCCTGACAATACTGTTTTGATGAGATACTTGCTATTACTGATGTCATTCAGATCTGAGCAATTTGTTTTCAAAAATCAACAAACACCAGTAGCATCTGTTCATGTTCAGGAGACGTTTTTCTCTTTTTAATTAGTACCCCGGACCCTGAGAGCAATTAAGTTAGATGCAATTATGTAGTATGTAGCATTATGGATCAATTCTAGTTCTAATTATGCATCTGGGGGACATTTATGAAATTCAGGGCCGTACGAAGGATTTTTTTAAGGGGGGGGTGCGGGGGGTCTTCGGGGAAAAAAGGTGGACTTTTTTTGGGAAAAAAAAAAAAAAAAAAAAAAAAAAATGGACCTAACCTCACCTCTTAAAATGGATCCTTTTTTTGAGTTTGGATGTTTTGAACAATATCATCACCAAAAAATTGACTTTTTTGTCATATTTTCTCTAAAGTTTGGACCTTTTTATCAAAAGCCACAACGCCACAAAATCGGCAAACGTGGACTTTTCCCCTTTTGTTGTGGGATTGGGAGGGTGGGGGGGCGACTGACCCCCGCACCCCCCCCCGCGACGGGTGTGCTGAAATTCATAAACTTATTAAACACAAATTCATTTGAAAAGGAGGTTAAAATACAGAAATGGTGTTAATGTGAACAAAATAGAGCCTGTCTCAAAAAAATTGTGCAAGTAAAAAGTGCCCTCTTTATGAATTAGAAAATACTGTTGTGACATGATGCTTATATCAGCGTCAAGGGCACAGTCTTAGTTTTCAAATATCTTTTGTTCTGTTCAATTTGCTTGTGTTAATCTTGAGATATGTTTAGTTAACAACGAAAGGGTAAAATCACAATTGTGCCACTTTTACTATAGGAAGTTAATCAACCTCTTTATCCAACCTCTATCATTTATTGCATATCCGCCATATTTGTTATTTTTGACCAATTTTCCTAGATTTTGGGATTTCTAAACCAAAGACCATTTTTTTTCTTTAATTTTCAGGGTCTTAAAAGTCACCATTATCTTTCATAAAATCATGTCATTGGCTTGTCTTCCACTTAATGACTGTTTTTGTATGCACCTGAAAATAGTATGCCTCACGGCCGCCATCCTGGATTTTCAGCCTAATTTTCATTAATTTAGTAGTTTTGTTTCATTTTGAAATCCGGGCACCTTTTACTTGCACAAGTTTTTTTGAGACAGGCTGTATATCTCAATTGTAAATCAAATGGCTTGTAGAGGCTTAAATAAACATTTTAGGTAACTAAAGCTCTACTAAAGCAATTTTGCTCCTCTGTCCCAAAGGATGTAGCATGCTACCATTTTTTTTTTTTGCTTTACCTTGTCCATGCCACTGACACAAACAATATACAGTACTATGAGTAGAAGTATGTGAGTCAATATTTAAATCAATACTCTATCCTGTATTCAGAGAGCTATAAAACAACAAGGGAAGGAAAAGTGCTAGTGGTCTATGACCCCGTACACACTAGCAAAATCTCTTAATTTGACTAAGCGTTAACAAAGATTAAAAATCTGACAAGTTTAGTGTGTACGCTCTTCCCTTATTTCAACGAAGATTAAATTTGCTTAATTCAACGAGGCAAATCAGCTTCTTTCAATTAAGGGAATGGTTGTTTCGATTAAGAGATTTACTAGTGTATATGCACACTTCGTTGAATTAAAGCAATAACAGCACATTTTTTTGATGAGATTTTTACACGGTTGTATTGGTAACTGGCTAGTAAACTATACCTGTGAATGGTTAAGCTCGAAAATGTCTATGTGTCGCAAATGAAGGAGTTTTGTAGTTAGACTAATTAATATCGGAGCCTCTCCAATAATAATTCAACGGCGGCTGGAAACGGCCTTTCAGTGTGAAATAGCCGGGAAATAGTGCCATGCACGTGTCTACACTCATCCATTAGTTGTTTTATTGGTTTAAGCAAGTCAAGTTAGAGGTCATTTTCTTGAGGTGGCAATATTTAATCATAAGTACAATCTGGGATCCCAATTCTAATGACAAACTCGTGTAAATACGCATTTTCGAGCATTCTCGTTTGCAGGTTTAGTTTCCTAGACAATTACCAACATAACTATATAATTTATAATATATTATTTTTGGCACTCTTCAGAAAATGTGCTGTTATTGCTTTAAGAGGTGATTTGTGTTGGTTTACATATACCAAGGCCATATTTCCATTAGGCACACTTGTTTCAGAGGAGGTTTAGTGATTGTTAAGGATTTTGTTGAAAATCTTTCACATTACTGACCTCCCCATGCTCTTCAAAGTGTTGGTGGAAATGTCGCTGGCAATATTTATTCAGCAGACAACAGAAATGGCATTTAACACAAGAAAACACACGCCGGAGCCTGATTCCCATGGCATGAACCCTGTTTGACCGGTCTGTGACCTTTGTGGTTTGAATATCAATGGGTATGAGTCTATGATATTCATGTAATAGACATATTTGCTGATTAAAGTTACCGCAAACTTAAAGTTGGCCTACAAATTATCTGGATGTCTTTAGCCTCTTATTAATGTCCCTATCTGTTTTTGGGTATGTTATTTTTAAAATACATCTCTATTCTTCCAATGGCCTATAGACTATCATTTGCGATCAAATTGAAGAAAATTCATATTTTGTGAAAATGTGCCAGTGCCGCTTCATGCAAAAAGTGCACTGACCTTGTATTTGCTGGTTATTAGCAAACTCTCTGAAAGGGGAGAAACTCATAAGGGACTGTGTGGTTACTGTACATGTTAGACCACTTAATCATTGTCCATACCAATGAATAGTTTACTTTCTCGTTTAAGTTATAACTTATATATTATATAAATTATATAATACATTAGATTGAAAATGTGCCAGTGCCGCTTCATGCAAAAAGTGCACTGACCTTGTATTTGCTGGTTATTAGCAAACTCTCTGAAAGGGGAGAAACTCATAGGGACTGTGTGGTTACTGTACATGTTAGACCACTTAATCATTGTCCATACCAATGAATAGTTTACTTTCTCGTTTAAGTTATAACTTATATATTATATAAATTATATAATACATTAGATTGAAAAAAAAAAAAAAAAAAAAAAAAGAAAGGCTGTAACTGGTCCAAATAGCTAAAAATGGGCTGATTTTGCAAGAATTTGCAGAATTACCGGGGGTGCGCGCCCCCTCCCTGGATCCGCGCCTGGTGACACACATACAAATACATGACAGAAAATCAGAGCATGCTATGGAAGCCTAACAGGACAGCAGGCAAGTTCAAAACTTAGTTTTTGGTTTCCTTTACTACTTGTCACAGGTTTAACAATCGCGTCTATTTGAACATTATTACCGTCCCGCACCTTACAATAGGCTTCATTATGCAGTACGCAATCACCACGTATGAAAAGCGAACGCCAACAGGCAAAATTTACGATGATGTTATGATCTTTGACTCCGCCCATCCTAGCTAGCTCCAGCCTGTGTTAAATGAACGGAAAAGGCTTGCAGATTACTTATATAAAGGCACTTGCGAATAAGACAAATTCTGAAAATTGGTCAATTGTAGAAATTGTTTTATGATAGGTTCGGTTAGAGCAACCATTGAACTACTTAGGAAATATTGTATTGTGGCCAGGAAGTCAAAATTGGTGACACGGTGCTACTTCAAAGTTGTTCTTCGTAAATTTGCATAAAAAAGCACTTTTTCTTCATTTTTTCAAATTATACCTATGTGTGTTCCTTTAGGATTGCAACGACGTCTTACTTATTGCAATCAGTTGAGTGGTTCGTCTAAATTTTTAACATTTCACACGGTAAACTCCTATTGGCTGCTGCAACTGTCAGTCATTAATGTGGCAAAGTGTTAATTGAAAATGGTCAAAAGATGGCACTGTGTATTATGAACATCTGTAACACTTGTGTTGTTTGTCCAATAAACCTTTGGAATGTTCTCGATCCTACAACCTATTAATTGTAAATTTAGAGAAATTTGTCTCCTCAGAAAATCTCCTTGTGCCCCTTTAAGAGCAACACATCAATTCTCTGATCACTGAGTATGAAAGAATAGATGCTGGTACTTCAAGCACCTGTATCAACACTCACAAGTTGTCTACAGTGTAACTCAGAGCTTTGACTGCTGCTGCAGAGTCAGCGTTGGCGTGTCTGCAGTTGCAGTGCAAGAACTTGGGTGGGGGGGGGGGGGGGGGGGGTGGGAGTGAAACAAAATCTGAGGAGGAAAATCATGAAATTAGTACCATATTTGCCAATATATTATTTCTGGAGTAGAGTAGGGGAAGGCTCAACATTGGTTTTCCCATGCTTCCCCTTGGCACTGCCAGAGTGTCACTGATTGATTTATCAGATGAAGCTAGATGGCACCCTGTGCCAATTTCAGCTGGGGTTTGGTGTGATGCTCAGTGACTCAGTGTGCAATGAAACACTCCTTCAAAGATGATAAAAAAGCAACTTTTTTAGTGTAGTTCCTTGGCCTAATCTGGAAATATTTTTTAAAGTTAAAAAAATGCAAAAAGTTAGCTTGTGTATAGCATTACCCCACTGACACCAGTCAGTGTGGACCTTGTATAGTATGCAAAAAGATTACTTCAATACATGTTATACAAGGTCCAGACATGGGTGCAACACTGGTACCCAGTGTTTGTAACTCTGCTTGGACCCTGTATAGCATGTAAAAATATGACTTTAATAATGTGTAATACAAGGTCCTGTGACAACACTGGTATCCAATGTTTGTAACCCTGCATAGGCCTTATATAGCATGTACAAAATTACTTCAATACATGTAATACAAGGTCCAGGCAGAACAACATTTTGTAACCCTGCCTGATCTTTTATAGCATGTAAGATTACTTCAATACATGTAGCAAGTCAGCATGACACAAACAAGATGCAACATGGCCCATTGATAGGTTTCTGAGGTCCATGTACACTGGTGACATTTGGCAGAATAACTTTATCAGACATATCTGTAAGGCAACACATTTACAATGACAAACACTGCAAGGCAAGTAGTTAGTTAGACTTAGACCCAATGGAATCCATATCAACTTCTATCAGTTTTACACAGGGTATGTGAAAACAATTTTGATGTTTAGATCTACCATTGCCATCTCTGTTATTATCAACAATTTTGACATGGCAAAATTATTTTGGCAAAGCAAAATTATACCCACTTAGAAGTAGTTTTTTCAAGTTACATTTTTTTACAAATTATTTTCAGCATAATGAAAGAAAAAAATCTACATTGGCAAAATTATACTCAATCATAGGAAGCATTCGACCATACTTTGCTTTACTTCCCCTTGCTTTCCTTCAGGGGAAAGACCTAGCTAGATTAAAATATATATCCACTCCTTCTAACTTATGAAATAAAAATGTCAGTTTAGTACTAATTAGGGCATTTTTGCTCCTCCTGAAATCCACTTCTCCCACACTGTTAAAAATAAACCTGTAAAAAAACAGGCAATTGACTGGCAGCTGGGACTCACTACATGCAGAACGTAAAATAACTGGAGCCGTAAAAATACGAAACCATTGCAGGGAACGTAAAATAACGGCGTAAATCTCAGCTTCAACGTTATTGTTGGTTTTTGACTTGTTCAAACAATATTAAGAATTAAAAACGTTATTACAATTTTCACGTTGTAGCTGTGGCATCATACAAACGTTGTATTTACGTTACCACGTGGTTGTAAAAAAGTTATATTTCAGGCAAACAATTTTGAGAAAAAAAGGCAATAAACAAAGGGAAAACATGAAGAAATAAAGATTTAAACCAGTTCATACACTTTGTTTTATATAGTAATGTACACATTCTAATGTCACCAATTACTTAATCATCATATGAATAAACTTAATACATTTACCTTACACAGATTCGAACCAGGGCCTTAAGTTTACAAGTCCTAACCCTTATCCACTACACTACATGACATTACTGATAAGAGATGCTAAAATTAAATATATATATGTGTGTGTACTATTTTTTTTCAAATTAAACGACGTTATTTAACACATTTTATAGGTAAAACAATTTTCATAGTCGTATTCTTACATTAAAAGCAGTAAGTTACAAAAGAACGTAATATTACGGAAAATATAATAACGGTCAGCGTATAAATACTACCTTTTTTCAAAATGTGTAGTATTATTTTTAGCCACTGTCTATTTACATTTTTCTGCTTCCAAATTGTAATTTTTATTGTATGATTGGTATAGGTAATAAAGCGTGAAGATTATTGAATAATTGGGGTTTACCGTAATTTGAAAGGTAAAGTCTGGTAAAATTAGGAGCATTTTTAACAGTGCATCAGTACTCCCTTCATTTTTAATATAGGTCAATATTTGAAAGAGAAGTACGCATTCCAATGAAGTTGTTTGATAGCTCTTCAACTTTGACTAAGATCCTGTGACATTCAATAGTCTTCCTCAAATGCTTCTGATCCAATTTTTCTGCCTGTATCTGAAGAGGCCTACATCAACAAAAAGTTTTCTACTATTTTGCTTTGTCTATCAGTACTCTACACTGGGGGGGGGGTACAAATGATAATACAGGTCATGACACAGAAAATTCGGTCTCAATTTTCGCTCATTCTGGGTATCATGAGTGGACAATTTTGTTTTGGTATAGCAGTGGGTCGTTTTTTCAAGCATTTTCTCAAATTGTTGGAAATTATGTCACATTTTATTAACGGAAGCCAACATTTTGGAAAATTAGTCTAATTCTTAACATATGAAGCCAAAATTTTAAACTTTGAGGAAAAATAGCAAATTTGTCCAAAATTTGCATCTCTGGGTATAGATATGGATCCCCTTTTGGCAAAAAATTGGTTATAAGATACCTGGCTACTAGCACGAATACATTCAAGGTGGGTCACCTGACTCGAAGTTCTGATTTTTACCACTGGCTGTATACAAATTACTTTCAGACATTGGGATCATGTCCTATTGGTCCTGAGTTATCCCACCTATTCCCCATACATTCTAACATGGGATCAAGGATTTACCTCTAATTAAATGGGGAAAAGAAATCTTTGAGATGATCCTTCAAAGTTCACTCATAATCAGTGGCGGCACCAGACCTCTTTTTCTGGGGGGGCCAACGGGGGGCCAAAGTGAACAATTGGGGGGCAAAAGTGAAATTTTGGGGGGCGCAAAATATGAAAATTTGGAAATTTTTCACAATTTTGGCCCAAAATCGCTGATTTTTTGCCTCCAAATCAACTGAATTTGCACGAAATCTTATTTTTCTTTCGACCCGGGGGGGGGGGCAACTGGGGGGGCAACGAAAAAAATTTGGGGGGGCAATTGCCCCCCATCAGCCCCCTGGCGTCCGCCACTGCTCAGCATTGTTGAGACCAGATATTATCCCCGAGCGATGTAAACCTACTCTGCATTTTAACAGGTTGTGTGTTGTAGCCCACTAGAGTTCATAGAGACCTTTTAGACAAACTTCATCTTAAGCAGACTAATTCAAAGAAGTAGCTAACATATTGTCTTTACCCTGTTTTTTAAGTAAAATTAATGTGAAGAGTACAGAGATTTTTTGCCAATACAATCCTAATTTTAGGTATATAGTTTTCATATTATAGATTAAATCAAATACAACAATGTTTTCCTCCAGGAAGTTGTTTATCTAAGACTTATGGCATGTTTGGCTCACTTTATGCATTTTCATGCCAATCTGAATATATTAATGGAGTTTCATAAGAATGAAATTTTGACACATTTATCAAGGTTGGAATTGCCCTGATAAGTCAACACTATAGAAAGGTTGATTCCTTGTATGCACGTGCTAAGTGCACTGTCAATTATATCTAAAAAGGAATAAGCTTGCAGCTAACTTACATCTGTAAGTAGTAATGATTAGGGTACACGCGCGTAAGATCACTTTATCTAGAAAAATATCAAATGATTGGCACATTGTTAGCCAGAATGTGGCATAGATGTTTGACTTCTGCTTGATCTGCGGTGGTTACTCATGTGTTAGTGTATCTGATGGTGTGTATATTGATGTTAAAAAATGTGTAGTGTATCTGATGGTGTTGTAATGTTTTGATGGTTAACTAATGTTGTAGGTATCTGTATGGTTGTTGTAATATTTTGGATGGCATGGGTTGATATTTCAACAAATAAGGTTATTTGATGCCATTAGCCTTTTATCATTTTAATATTGGTATTACAAACCCCAAAAAAAATATATTTTTATCAAAGAGGGACGGTAGTGTTCACTGGTTGTCACATGACTTTAGTGACAAAAAATACCTAAATGAACAGAACTCTCCCAATCTTTAAATTAAGTACTTTTTGTATATAAATCATTTGACAAACAGTGCAAAAATTGGAAAAATTGCACTGTGGGAAGAACACTATACCCCTCTTATTTTTATCTGTTGTGGTGTGCTTTGGTGATACTATATAGCTTCAGGTATATAAATAATCAACTTTAACACTAAATTGTATCATGAATTTTGTAAAAAATTTGACTATAAGTCAAATTGATATTTTAGCAATCTTGTATAAATATTGACTTGAATGCCTCTTGCAATGTTCAGTACAACTTACACAAGATAAAAACAAAAAACAATCTGCAGCATTGGGTAAATATTTAAAGTGACATATCTTGATCCACAACCTTGTCAATGACTTTCTCTCTTAATTCCTTGGATTTATTTTTTTTAAGTCCTTGAGAACTGTTATTAGAGACAAAACCTTTTTGGACTTAGCAAATTTAAATTTAAATGTAAAGTCTTATTTAAAAGAAGTCCTTTTATTTTGAAAATAAACTTTTAAATAGATTAAAAGCTGTTTCATAAACCTGTTTAAAGATTTACTTCTTTAATCCAAAGGAATTATTTTTAAATCCCAAGAGATTGGTGGAGATTTTGTCCCCAATATCAGTCCACTTAAACTTCAAGTAAATTCAAAGATACACAGAGTTATTCCCTAACGTCACTTGAGTTATTTATAATATAATTATGAAAGAATTACCTAAATACACTATAAATGCATAAACTTATCTGTAAAACTTCTTTGCAAGAAATTTCAAGAAAAATTCAGACAAGGCATGGTAATTAATTACCCCCACGATCCCAGTGTTAAGTAGTACATTTTCAGTCCTGTATAATGTCAGTATTATTTTGCCACATGGTGAAATACCTTGCTGTATTTTAATGGGATAATCTCTGGCGGAGTCATGCAGTTGAAAAGTCTTCAGGAAACCAACAAAAAGAGCAAATGTGTAGGAATGGAAAGCATGTGAATCCTGAGATGTTGTAATTGAAATGGAGCACGCGGCAAGTTGGCCTTGCGGTCAAATCAAAGCCATGGAATGACTCATACATACGACTAAACGATGAATCCCGATGTGCAATATGTCTTCAGGTACTAGCAGATGAGTGCAAATGAAGGTATGCAAAAACTGTCAAGATTACCATGCAGTGTCTCAGCTCACACTCTTAAGGTGGGTAATCTTTGCACCTTGCCTCTGTGTCATATTTTACTCTTCAAAACTGGGAGGACATAAAATCAATTAAAAGTGCAAGAGTTTCCACAAAATAGAGCAGAGCCTGAATAAACAAGCAGAGTAATCAAATTATAAGGGAGGGGACTGGGGGTAAAAGTATTTTGAACCAAGGGAGCAATGTTTCTTTTCTGCTAGACTTTAGAGGTAGACTCTATTTTCAGTGAAATACCTTCAAATAATTGATACAATCATTATTAATATGGATTATTGATTAAACTTAAAACAAATGCCAAGCTTTCCAGAGCTAATAACAACATTAAATGTAAGCCTTTTTGTTGATTTATGTGCATACCTACTTACATAAAACAGGATTCGGGTAGGTTATGCAGGGTAGAGAGTTTGGAAAGAAAGCCCTCAAACAGTATAGCTCAGTATGAAGGTATGGGGTGTGGGTCAGGCCAGGTAGTGTACTCCCTATAACACTTATGTCAGTACCATACCAGCCAAGTTTTAAAAAATACATCGGTCCTCGGACCGCTTGTGTCGCCTGCCGTCGCGGTTAGTGAATGATGGGCCTAACATGACCTTTGACCTTGATATGTGACCTTTGACCTCATCAACAAATGAGGGATCTCATGTTGCACCTATGATTCAAGTTTGGTTCCAATTGAACTTCAACTTTTCAAATGAGGTCAATTTTACATTTTCAGCCTATTTTACAACTTGACCTCACATGACCTTTGACCTTGGCATGTGACCTTTGACCTCATCTAAATGGGGGATGCTATGTTACACCTGTGACCCAAGTTTGGTTTAAATCCATCAAAGTATGAGGATATTACAGGCAAATGTTAACCCTTTTTCACAACAGACATCATCTTCATCAACAACAGACATCATCAACTACAGACAACAACAGTGGACAAAAGTGATCCCTATGTGTCTTCCTGCATTAGGGCAGGCGACACAATTAGGGCAGGCGACACAACAAAAGGAGTCTAAAAGGGCTTAAATCTCTAATTGTAAAGAGCTTAAAACTCACAGCTCTTAACCAGTAATTTCTACTCTTATCTGAGTGTTGTTTTTTCTTTGAAAAGAGTGGAATTCACTCTGAAAAAGAGGTGAACTTCACTCTAAAAACAAAAAGGAGCCATCCCTCCAGAGCAGTGAAAATGAAGGGGGGGGGGGAATAAGCACCAATATTTACATGTGTTTTTATTGGGCATTGTAAAAATTTTAGGGGGAATACAGGGGGTTGCAGAATAGCTCACAACCCTAAAAAGGCCCGGGTGGGGAATCCGCCCCCCTCGTATCTCACCTATTTGTTATTTTTTCATGCCGAAACTGCATGACTTTTTTCTTTGAAGCCTTGCGCTCGATTTAAGACCATTTGAGCAAAAATGACAGACCTATCGCTATGACGGCGTAATTACTAATCACGCACTGCGTGCGAAGAAAGCTATTTCCCATTGAAATTACGCAGAACAGCAGAAATCCAGTTTTTTGTGCTAAGGATACAGTTACACTATGTTTATCTTATTTATTTGATTTATTTGTAGTAAGAGCATTTGTGCACATACTTTGACACACATCATGGCCAAAAAATCCAACTTTTGCTTGAAAAAAATGGAAAAAAACCATGAATTTGCAATTTTTTAGATTTTTCACATTTTGCATGACGTCATGTTTGACGTCACTGTGACGTCATACAAGGCATGTTTGTACTTTTTTTGGTATAAATGGACTCGGGAGGGTCATAGCTATCCATTGGTACCACACACATGATAGTTCATCAATACGTTTCCGGGATACTGGGGGCAGTGAGATGGGTCCAAAAAGCCCAGCTCTTTTAGCGTTAAGGGGATTAGAAGAACAAGTTGGCATATTTTCTAAACTCTTTGAGCATTGTAAGTTTTTTACCCCAGTGTAAACTTAATATATGAAGGTCGACAGAAAAAATGGTGACATCATATTTCTCATTATAATTTTTCCTATTAAAAAAATGAGTATGAACTGTACACACAAACACATACGCCCCACTAAATGTAAAAATAATTTTCTTTCATGCTATTTAGAAAACAGAAATCAGTTTTCAAACTGAAAATTAATTGAGTCTCTAGTCTAAGCTCATTGCTTAGAAAGGAGTGGATCCCCATAATTAATTTTCTTCTCACTGTGTATAATGTAAGCTCATGTAACTGCTGGAATTGTCTACAAAAAGAAAATGTATGGACCTCATTTTGTTTTCGTCTTGTCTGCCATGTGTCTGCATGGAAAGAACATTGGCAGAAAACTGTTTATAATAGCCGACAAGACTTGTCATCTCTAAGCATATACATATTTCATAACTTAGCAGCCGCAGTTATCAACTATTCTGATTCAATCAAAACAGTCTGGTCCTGTCATAATAATAAATGCATCATATGTAGGTCAAGTGATCACTGGTGATTGGCCTGGTCTCCATTTACTCAGGCTATAGCCTCAGTCCCATAGGCATGTACTGCAAGTGGGAGGGAACACTTAAAGGTACATTTCGTGATTCCAGCACCTTCTGTTTGATTCATTGTTCACTAGATATCCTTGAGAAACGCGTATTTACCAAATTTGAGTTGATTGCGATCTTGCGGTTTTTGTGTTATGAGCAATTGCTTGTTTCCCATGGCCCCATAGGCCGCTGTGCTGTAATTTGTCCGTTTACGGACAGAAATACAAAGTTACAAATTTCTTACAGATACGACCGAATCTGCACGTAAGATTAGGTACACATGGATTACTAAGGCTAACAGTTCAGATGATATAAAAATCTCAACTTTTTTTTAGGTAAGTCGGGGGACGAGGTTTTGGATCACAAAATGCCCCTTTAGAAAGTGGGGAAAAAGAACAATGGGAAGGGGTGAACATTTCTGAAGGCATGGCTGCAGAATCTCACCAGGTGTGAATTAAAGGTATTTAAAGGCAATTATCCAGAATACTGAATTTAATTGCTTAAGATTGTGGGGGCAAATTTGGTGAATATAATTTTTAAAAAGTCATTGATATATACCTTCAAAAGGTGCAACAAGAGATTTCAAGTTGTCCATATTTTCTGTGATATGTAGTGATTTCGTATAGATTAGACATGCAATAGATTCCCTACCTTTTATTTGGCTACAGAAATAACTTAAAATGAAAATAAAAGGAGATTTGTATATGCTTATATTTCAATAGAAAACATAGGCTGAATTTTGTATTTGCTCCTATAGGAAATTATAAATTTCACAATTTTAGTACCAAAGAAGCAGTTCTCAGCTTAATCCTTTCAGATGGGGATATTTTTGATAGAAAGCTTTACAACAGTGCAAAAATCAGGGTTTTCATATTTTTAGGGACACCTGTTATTTGAAATCTCCTGTTGCACCTTTAAGATACTGCAAAACATGTTATTAAATCAGGAATCTCTGAGAGCACTGAGCTGCATGGGGGAAACCTATACGAGCTCCTATTTCAGCTCAAACACATAGAAATTATGCACACATGTTTGAATAAAATATTTGTTAAAAGGATGGATTTAAATTGTTCAAATTTAGTACAATGCACTTAACTTATGGACATTTTTGCTCACAGGTAGAAAATAATGATCTGCTTTCACTTGCAGAATCTTGAAAGCACATACCTATTCACACCAACCATAAGGTTGTCATTGTAGAAAACTTATCCATGATTTATGGTGAGGGAATTTAAGCAGTATTTAACAATTTGTGTAAAAAATGATCTTCAAGTCCCTAAAAGATTTAAGCAGTGGTTTTGTGAAAACAACTACTTCATGTTTCTCAGATGTAGAAAGAGGAACCAAGGCTTTGGATTAACCAATTAATGAATTTATGCCACAATCAAAACTCAAATTTAGTATTACTACAGTCATAGCCAATATATATTGTGTTTATGATTGTTTTGATGTTTATAATGTTGGTATACGAGTTACTAGAAATATCTTAATTTGTGGTAAGATGTGGACAAGAATGGACAGCACAGATGTTTTTGCAAAAGTAAATTTTCATTTTTAAAACATTTTTTGTAAAATAATAATAATTTGCTGCAACATGCAAAGACAAAATCTTGATGAAGAATTTTGAATATTTTTATATGTTTTCAAGCAATATCCAAACCATTGGAGTTGAAGATGGTAAGGATTATTTTGTAATTTTCTAAGTATGAATAACTGAAGGTCGTATGTGGGCCATGGGAACACCCATAAACAGCCCACATCAGTTTGTGGTTTGTAGTCTGCAACTCTGCATTTGCTGTAATGTTATTTTGGCCAGTTGCTATATTGAATGGGGCTTGGCCACCGTCATCTGGTGGGACATTTTGTCCCTCTCAATTTTCCTTTAATATGAGATTTCTTCTTTTTGAGGCAGCAGCTAAATGTTGTAGACGGCAGAGCCAGCTCACTGATGATTGGTTGGGGTTTGAGAAGTCTCTGTCCACCGTTGGACAAAAGGTAGGGCACTCATTGAGAATGTGATCCGCAGTCTGTGATGGAGAACCACATTGGCAGGCTGGAGTTGGTTGCAGTCCACATCGGTGCATGTTGCTGTTGAAGCGACCGACTCCTGTGCAAATCTGGTTTAAGGTGACCCATTCCTTGCGTGGAAGATTGCTACCAGGTGGTAGTTCTGTCATAGGTGTAATAGTGAGTTGGTCTGGTCTTGAAGTATCTTGCCAGGCAGTATTCCATGTCTGTAAGATGTTGAATGGGGACCTGGAGAGTTTAGCAGCATGTCGACAGAAAGGTCGACGAGAGCACAGTCTCTGTCTGCCGAGCTGGTGTGATTCTTTGACAGTGTTATGCAACAGGCACTTGCTGTCCAGCAGAGCCTAGGCTATTCACTAGTTTGTGCGCGCTGTGTTCCCCGCGCACGGCACCGGCGCAATGTCTGAAAGTACTGGTAGAAACTCAGATGGAGTGGGACGGAGGCAACCAGTAATGGTTCTCAAGGTGTTGGTAGTGGTCCGGCAGCCACGTCTCAATAGAGCTTGTGAATGGAAGCTTACTTTTGTTTCATGCATGAATGATTGTAAGAAAATGGCACTCGTGATTTTTGTATGAATTTGCTGAAGGCATGCTTTCAAGAAATACACTGCCAATTTCTTCATGGTAGTAGCCATGCAGCTACCACCAAGTAGACACGGATTACCTACCCACTAGAAGCTACTAGACGTATACTCGCCGGCCAGAATTCTGTTTTTTAGATCATGGCGGGCCCTAGCCAGCAGCCTAGCCCAGTTGTTCTGAGGTGACAAATTCTGTTAAAGAGCAAAAAAAATCTCACGATCAACATGTCAAAACTGTCCCAACAGTAGTACAAAACAATTTTTCCAAGGGGCCCTGTGCCTGTTACTACATTCCATCAAAGTTAGGGTTTAATCATAGTTAATGTCTATATGTTGCAAGGGTTCTTATAACATTTCTCTGGAAGCAACTACAAATTTACTAAATAATCCAATTCTTAAAAGCTGTGGGAATTACCTAAATTTCATGGTGCCTGCCGGTTCAATTCACAATTTAGACCGGTATCGTGCTGCATGATTTGGAGGTAGATGTACTCAGATCATGGAGTGTTGCTACATTCGCACGCCTGTCATTGTGTCAATATTGCATCTTGTTTTTTTTTTTTTTTTTTTTTTTTTTTTTTTTTTTTTTTTTTTTTTTTTTTTTTTTTTCTTTTTTTTTTTTTTTTTTTTAAGTTTTGTCTTTTTTTTTTTTTTTTTTTTTTTTTTTTTTTTTTTTTTTTTTTTTTTTTTTTTTTTCTTTTTTTTTTTTTACTTCTTTTTTTTTTTTTTTTTTTTTTTTTTTTATTTCTCTTTTTTTTTTTTTTTTTTTTTCTTGCATTGGTCTTTGCGTGCAACGGGTTGTTTGATTTTCTCACAGGGTGGTGGTAGTCCTTCCTTTTTGACAATTAGGCTTAAAAGATTACCTTAATTATCAATCGGTTTAAGAATGGAATAAATGTTTGGGGAACGGTACTCATAAATTACTATGAAGTGAAAAATTGGCGAACCATTATTTTGCATAGAAAAACTCGGCCTCCAGCCTTGGCTCATTCTTCCACTTAAAAATAATGGAGATTGCCTTGGGTTCAAATCATCGTAAAGAGAGTACCAGTTCCCCAAATCATCCTTTAATCTCTAAATAAAAAGGTGAAATCAGAACATTCTCCCCTAACTAGGAATGTGGGTCAGTAATTTAACGCATTATAATTTCACTTTTTCCTTAGGCCATGTATATGTCCCAAAACTCACAACCAACTGAACAACCTGTGGGGTCATCAGGGGGCCTGATTTTTCAGCCATTTAGGAGAGATGATCTAAGGATATAAGTAATTGGACATCAAAGATTAGTGGTTTTTAGTTAAGGGATTTATGTCTGTGCATGATGACCTACTTTTGCACATGTCAAGCAACTATACTTAAATCAACATTAGTCAGGGTGCAAGAAGAACGGGATATTTGTAGCTCTTAGTCACTTGTTTTGAGAAAAATTGGGTCAGAAGTTTTTGCGTTTCTTACCAGCAATTTAATCAGCAAAATTGACGAATGATGTACTGAAGACCTTCAGATTACACAAAAAATTTCACCTGTGTATTCACTTTTAACCCGTCTTTCATCAACTGACTGTGTGATTTGGGAAAACTCGGCACAGAATGACATAAGCCAAAAAGCAAACCAAAAATATTATCTCAAAAGCTGAAGCTGCCAGTACGCGTTCATTTTATGGATGCATGTGGTCAGTGAATTGGATTCAAGTTTTTCCTTTCAATTTAAAAAAAGAAAAAACCTTTTTTGATTTTTTTAACAACAACAAAAATTATGAAAACTTTGCTTAAGCTTGAAGCCTGTATGTGAAGAATGGAAGAAGAAATAATTACAATTTGTGAAAGTATTCAATAAATAAAATTAAAAAATGTGACGTTCTCAGTTCATGCTTATCTAAACTGATTTTGTGAAACTTTGAATTAGTTTCAGGGAAAAACACTTGAATCATGCCGCCATAAGGTTTTCCTGATTGCATCGGACAACCTGAAAAATTCTGCAACGGATTATAATCTTTCAAAGCTTTAAGACATATTTTTTAGCTTAATAGTAAGAGCACTTTTGGTCCCAAATCGAGCAGAAATGCATATATTTAATAGAGGTTAGGTAGTATAGGGATAAATGCGTCTACAGAACAATTGATTGTAAAATCAACTCCCCTACATCAATTTAGTTCCAAAATTTGACTATGGTAAGGATGAATTTTCCTCCATCATTTTTGCAGTTCGAGACAGTGCGATTGGTTTCGGTTTTTATTTATTTTTTTCATCCCCAATATGTTCATTAAATTAATTTCACAGCCTAAATGGAAGGTGCTTTAAACACAAAACTCCAGGGGATGTGATAAAAAAAATAACCTAACTTCTCACGTTGGCCTTTGGTAATCAAGTGTTTATTTTTTGAAAAATGATTGTAGGGAAAATAATTTAGAGAGAAAATTAAAAACACCTGTATTTCAAATAGAAACACTCAATCTGCAAAATCTAATGTGAGAATTGTCTAAAATTTGATTTCCTTAATATGACACCTTATTCTCACCTAGGGAGTTGAGTTCCTTTAGTAAAAATTCTGAAAAGTGGAAACTTCCGTATTTCTAGAAATAATCAGAAAAAAAGGTGTTGTTGCCAATGACGTAAATGTTGTTGCGACACCTGTTCTTAACCATAAAAAACAAACACCAATCTTAGAACTCATCAATTAATTGAGAACGAAATGAAATACAATGTGTAGTTTTTCACAAAAATTGCCCCATTTTGGTCCATTTTGCTATACTGCAAAATCAGTCCCTGTCCAAAGTCTATGGAACTTTGAAAAAAGGCATTATGGACCAATCTCCAAAATGCCTTTTTGCGAAAAAAATGAAATTTGGCCAGAGTTTCTTACACCCCATACCAACATTTCATGAGAATTTCAACTAGATCTGGAAACAAAGCCGTAGCTGATGAGCCAACCTTAAGGACCTTGAATTTTGATGAGCTATCACAAGGGAGCCTGCCATTTTTAATGGTCTCTTTAAGCTTCTCAATAGAGCCCTCTTTTCATCGCTGCTTTACTTAGACTTTGAACATACACGTCTCTTCATCTGAGTGCCCCAAGCAACACTTTCACACCATTAGACCTTTATTTTGACATTATTTTTGTCACTGAAAGTCACAGAGTTAAAGGAATGCTAGATACTTTTATGGTACTTTAAATCTGGGAGCCCCTAGCAATACTTTCACACCAATAGACCCACCACTATTTTGACACTAAAAGCCCCATCATGTTGGGACTTTTATAGCAGACACACATCAGTAAACTCTCAGTGCCCCATCCCCAGTAACACCCTTATGTCAGCTACTGTGGCTGTCGTCTATGGGTGCAATTCAGCGTTTTTTTCCTATACACGCTATAAGGTTCATATTGTTTAGTGGCTGTGCAACCTATTCATAAGGTGTGGCAAACCAAGGAAACTTGACTAGAATTTGGCAGTTCTCGGCTTTCACACTCACTAGGATATCTGGGGGCGCCAATCTGAACAAATATGCAAATGAGCTCATTTATATACATTTTTAATTTCAATACTTTGCATAGGTAATACTTGTGTCCACCACTACCCACATAGCAAGTATCATCAAATTCAGATGTTGCGTTCTGGTCAAGATTCACCTTTTTTGTGAAAATGTTGATGAGAGACAAACCTCATACCTCATACGTACATCATACGTACATCATACGTACATCATACGTACATCATACTTACATCATACATACTCTCTTAAATATACCTCGTCACTTTTGACAAGGTACCAAGTAACATATGATCTTACAAGGTTTCTAGTCAAATTTGAGTGGAAAAATCTTGTAAATTTGACTCGCAGAATCTTGTCAAACTTGACTATGGTCAAACTTGACTATCTTCTGGTCAAATTTTTGACTAGAAACTGCGTAAGATCATATAAAAAGAGGTATTTATACAGTGATACATCCAAATGTTAAGTGTGCTTCCCAGCTATGCTAGCGGCCCACAAAAAGTGGCAAAAGCTAGGAAAGAAAGAAAAAAATAACATCTTTACATATCTAATTTCACAGTTGTTCACATTCTAGTCAGTAACTACAGAATATCAAAGAACTAATATTATGACCAGAAATGACCTGAAAGGAAATCTAGAAAGCCAACCAACATGTTCTCATTTTCTAGGCAGATCAGCAGATGATGTCAGCCAAAACCTTTCAGTGTGACAAGATCCCCATCATTTCTAAACTAAATAACTTTCAAGGAAGGTATAGATTTCATCTGATACAGAATTTTATCCTGTACATTTAATGTACCTCATTTGTTACAATTTGTCAGAGTTATGATGATTTGAATGATTCAAATCTAGATTTGAAAAGTGATAAATAAAAAAACTATTCACATGAATATCTGATAGAAATAACCCTTCACAGATCAAGCCCCAAAACATGCATGTGCTCTCACTATTTCCACTTTTATTGACGTCCAATCAGAACTCTCATTTTCAACTTCTTTTCCCTATCCCAAGATGGATCTTTTCATTTTAATAGGAGGTATCAATAAGTAGAGAAAAACAAAAGAAATGATTCAAAAAGTGGGGCAGCCACGGCAGCCCGGGGTCTACGTATTTATCTGAAGGTTCGTTTATCCGAAGGATTGCTATTTCCAAGGTTCGTTATCCAAAATTTGTTATTCCGAATGTTTATTTTTTCGAAGGTTCATTTTTGCGAAGGTTTATTAATCCGAAGGTGCGTTTATCCAAAAAAGAAGAGGAGTTTGTTTATCCAAAAATTAAATAAGATTTGTTTAGCTTATTCCATTTTTGGATCAGCGAACCTTCAGATAAACAAACCTTCGGAATAACACACCTTCGGATAAAGGAATATTCGGAATAACCAACCTTCGGAATAAAGAAACGAATGTTCGTATTAACAAACCTTCAGAATAATGCCTACGTAGGTAAAGGAAATTCCCGTGTCCAGATTAACAAATCTTTGGATAAACAAACCTTTGGAATAACGAACCTTTGGAATGATGAACAGCAACCGGCAGCCCTAGGCCTAGTCACTCCACTTCCTACGGTCTGAATTTAATGGTTCACATCTTATCTATTCACAGGCTGTGTACATATTTGTACCAAGCAAACAATACCAATATACCTAAACTTAAATTCTAGAAAGATTGAGGGTGGTTGTTTGGCAGAATGGACCATTATGCCTTTAATTTTATTACCTTTTCTCATCAGATGATCATTAGATGTTATAATGTCAACACATAAAAACACTAAAAATATTGTAGGTAAGGAATACGAAAAGCTTGAAAAGGTGTCAGTTTAAAAAAAAATCATCATTGTAATTGACCTAGATGAAAGAATTCCTTCTTTAAAAGATTCCATTCACAGCATTCTCTACAAAATGCATTAAGCTAAAAAGCTTCATTTTATCTCAAAAATACTCAGTTTGAATGTCTTGTGGGGAGAAACCGTATAACCAGTGGTATATCTCTAGACCATCTAGCCGCATCATTAATGTGTTCGTTAGACTCAACCACTGATGGCTCCGCATTTTTTTTGTGGCTGTCCCATTCCTGCTGGTCTTTGTTTTGTTTTTTTGTTTTTTTCCTGCCCACTTTTTGAGAATATGTTCAAGAACTTACTCTTTTTAACCAATCAATGAAACAAAAGTTCACCCATTCGAACCCCCTCTTTGGCCTCATATGATGCTGATGATGTTGTGAACTGTTGTCCAGGCAGACATAATCACGTGGTTGGCCAGGCAAAGAATTGTAACTCATAATGCATGACAAATCTGTTCAAATTGGGGATTGATAGCCCATCAAATCATGAGTAGTGTCACTGTATAGTTTTATATTAGAATTCTGCATATTTTATTATTATAGCATTTGTATAATTTACCAATTTCTCACTATAATCAAGTCGCACTTCTTGGACTGTTTTTGTGTCATACTTACATAAAAGATCTATGCTGCATCTATGCAGAGCTCATGCCAAAACATGCAAACTCAGCCATGTCGGCTATTAAAGGTCCTTTCAGCTCCTTGGGTCACTCTAAAAAGCCCAGGCCGGATATGCCGGGATAGCATTTGGAATTAATCCCTGGAATTAATCCTGAAGTACAAAAAGGGATGTAATCCACAATGAAAAATAATGACCCCTTTCGGGTGAAAAATTCCATTCTTTATGTTACAACATTGGTCGGACCATCAATGGGGCAAAGCAAAAACAATACTTGGTAACTCTTGCAGTTCCAACTACGGTAATTATAATGAATCGTCAATGTATCCCCTTCAAACTTTCAGGGAAATATATTATTTTTTTTGTAGATGTGCACATTAGGCAAATGGTGAACAAATGGAATCCTTCGATAAAGTCATCTTGTTCAAATAAGATACATGCAAAACACGGTTCATGACTCCCATGACCAGTGCTAATAGTGATTCAGTACACACAATGTTGCCAAATTTGACTGCCGTAACCAATGCTAAGCAGGACAGGTGTGATGAGCATAGAGGAAACCATCAATATCAAAATCAGAATCAAGGGCAATTAATCATTAAAGTGGTTGGTTAGTGATGGTGGAGAGTAACAGGTGGGTAATGGGTAAAAATGTCATCACATGTGTTTAATAGGGCAGTTTCTTGACTATAAACTGTTTAAACTTGTTTGTTTGCTCGTATCCCACAAGGCATTGGTATGGCTTGTGGTGGTGTGCAGGATTTTTTTAAGTTAGTATGCAGTGAGTAGGGGCCGCGGCAGCGGTGTATCCATGATACGGACGGCTCCTTAACCTGGCCCGCTATTTGAGGCTGTGGCGATTTCAAAAAATAAGATACATGACAACAGTTCCCTTTGTTCTAGTATCGATGCATGTTTCTTTCTCAATTAAATATGATAAGTTAAAGAAATGCGGGTAAGCATCAGTAATGATATCGTGTACTAGATTTGTTCGTTATCGTTTATTTCCCCTCCGTGTTCCGATGCGCGATTCATACCTACTTAGTTCTTTACCTCAACGGTTTAAATTTATACCGTATGAATGATGAAGAATTTGAACCTTACCCCAGCTCGTGGAGAAATAGACTCTCTATACTGAAGTGAGGAGAAACCTGTTTGAGAGTGAAAGGATGATATAATTTATGAAGTTCGATGGTTCATTGGGGTATCAGGGGAAGGGGAAAGGGTTGCATCCCCCGATAGGGGGAGAGGGATTTTTTGTAGTTGATTTGATTTGCATCAATCTAAAAAGATTAGACTAACATAGCCATTTGTGTTAAGTTGTCAATAATTCATGAGAACTTTTGTAATGGATCAACGCCAGCTGATAATCCTTTGAAACAAACAGGAAAAAAATGTGTGAAAATCTGAAGGTGGCACTTTAAGCTATAATTGATCATTCATCAAAAAAATCAGCCAAGGGATGTGCATTAAAAACTTCCCAAATATAACTGAGCTAGTGAGCTAGATAGTTATTCGCAAATAAATACAGACTTTATAGTAAATAACATTAACTATGCTTGAGGTCATTGTGATTTATGCAGAACACAACATGATTCTAAACTTTAAAATGCAATATGGTAAGGTCCTGCTCACTGGTATAAATCTCCAATTGGGGAGACAAGACCAATCAATAAGAGCAGGTATCATATTAAAAAAAAAGTTACAGATAAAGGGCTTGGTCTGATTGCAAATAAGCTGTCCAAAGACCAAGAAGTGGTCAATATTTTGGTATCTGACGAAAGCTACTACTTTTCGCATTACCCTGTGAAATCTTAGGGCTAAATGAGTTTGGTTTGGGTGTTATGAGGGAACTGTGCCCCATTTTACACAGTACTAAGGGGCTTACAAATTATGTGTTTAGATCTCACATCAAAACTGCATGAAATATCGTCACAAAAACTTTATATGGGGTTTTTCGTCAAGGCATTCCAATCAAGATGAAACCGAGATAATTAAATCGGGCAATCCCCCTTTAAGTATATCTTGGAAAAAGTGTGCATGCATTCATTGTAGGCCAGGGGGGGCACTGACCTAAAATGGCCGTATGGTCATGTCTGGCTGGCCCCTAGCTTTTTCACAAACTCACAAATTTTAGCTCCATGGCTAAACTTTTGGGAAATTTTAATTGCTTTTATGTACTGGCAGTTGTTGCTCACAACCCCCCCCCCCGTCCCCCCCCCCCCCCCCCCCCCACCCCCCCACGGATTTCTGGTTGTGAACAATGTTCACGAAAAAAAGACTTTGTTTACACTTTAAAAATATGTTTCATATTCAAAACAATCTTTAAATTGTATCCTCACTAGCAACTGTTCACAAAAGGACCATTAACCAAGTTGGGGGGGGGGACAAGTTGCCACTTTGGCTCAAAAAAGCGGGACTGATATGGACCAAAAGGTGCATTTTCACCACTTCTTTTTTGGGCAATTCAGCCTAAAAAAATTGGGGAAAACTTAAAGTAAATTTTGTGGATTTTTGCGTGATACCGTGCATTTAGTCAAATTCAGATTAATTGGGAGCAATTCACCGGGACGAATACACATTTTGCCCCCTTCTGGCAGGATGACGTGGAAAAATTTATCCCCCATCTGGATCAGCTGCCCGATACGCCACTGCCACACATGCACCAGACACACTACGCAAAAGGAAATCCCTATGTGCTTAAATGCAGCTGAGCAAATTGACGCGCTAAAAGTACACAAAATGAATGCACTTAATGGGAGTATTTGAAAATAGATCCAAAATTTCACATTCATAGCAATAAATAAAGAAATTACAATTTAATTTTATTTATCTTTATCCTCAACAGAACTCAAGTTGATGCTAATTCATCAGACACCCTGTTATCAAGTGAGAATGTGTATGCAGTGCATGCTGCCATAGCTCCAGGAGTAAGAATTCCCAGTACTGGTTATCACCACTCTCAGCCAACATAAGCTGGTATTTGGCAGAGGAATTCACTCAGGCTTCTCAGGCAAGTTGACCCACACCAAAAAAAACAGAAAGCCGGTGACTATTCTTGTGGTTGCTTCGTTCACTTTTTGAGACTCTGGATTTACAATTCTGCCCATCTGGCCTGTTTTTATGAACTTCACTTTTTCCTCATCCAATGATTCATACATCTGCAATACATTGGATGAATTTGTTTAAGGCCTACATCATTGTACATACATAAACAGAGGATTTATAGATCTCCCATTGCAGCAGTGCGGATTGGATTTTGAGACTGGAGGATTTAGATCTAGACCAAGACCAGCCTGGAGAAATATTTAAACTCGATCAGTAGACAATGAGAGACTTATGTGTGTTTGTACATACTGTAAAATATTCAATTAACCTGGATTTATAACTATTTTAAGGTAAGGAAGTAATAATTTTTGAATTATTTGGAGTAGATTAGTATGCTTAGAAATAGCTTGTGCATGTGTGTAATCACCCTAGTCATGACATGTGTGATTTGGGCATTGCTAACAATTTCTACCCAAGATGTGTGTTTTGATTGTGCTCTTCTCAATACAATCACATCAATCTGAAATTACATGAGGATGATTGATCATAAAACATGGTGCACATAGATTGCAGCAAAAGATGGTTCACTAAAGCACTTTGTAAGTAGTCAGAGAATGTTACACATGCAGACACCTGCCTGCCAATTTGACTCATTTGGCATATCTCTTGGAACATTGAATAATCTTATGCATTCATGTTTCTTATTTACCATGAATCACCTTTTTCTTGGCCTTCCTGCGTCGCAGTTTGAAAATAGCATAACTGGGGTATCATTTTTTTTTGGGGGGGGGGGGGTTTGTTTGGTCAATTTTTTGAAAAGAGGCAAATCTAGAGTCACATGTCAAACATTGTCTGTTTTAATTCAAGGCAACAAGAGATTTGATTTGAGGACCCAAATATTGTGTCATACTAGCAATTTTATATAGATTAGACACTCATAGATGTCTTACACTTGTCTGTAGCTCCAAAAATTCTTAAGAGAGAAAAAATGTGATTTTGATTTGCTAATATTTCAATAGAAAATCAGGGTGATTTCATATTGCTCCTATATAAAAATAACTAAATAGAAATTTCACTTTTTGTACCAAAGAAACATTTTCTCAGCTTAATCCTTTTTTTTTTAGGTACCTGATCCTGGTGTATGACCAAATCATCTCGTGTTGCACCTTTACACATAGCATCAGGGAGATTGCTTTATTCTTGTACATAACAACACTGGTAGATAGTGTAATTGCATGCCCCTCTTTAAAAAGTCCCATATTGAAGGGGCCTTTCAGGTGTAAGCAATGTAGCTAATATACCCTCCTGAGTCAGCCCAATAAAAAAAATAATACTATTTGTGTCATCAGTGAAATTTTTGATCACCCATTTTTCCACTAACCTATTGCTTATAGCAAAGATAACACAACGAACCAAACAACGATAGAATGTACATCCAGTGATATAATATCATGCGACATAGGCCAATTCTCACGAATGACTCCCATTGTTGTGAAAAGTAAAAAAAAATTGTCACCTAACATTTGTTCTTTATGCAATTTTTTACTTGAACTATGTGTCATGGATAAAGGGGAGGACAAAACTGCGAACACCACCTCTCAGAATTTTGTAAAGCGACTGCCAATAGTTTGTGTGTCAAGTTAGGGTTTATTACGTTATCAGTAAATGAAAATCCATCGAAATCACGAATTACTATTTCCATCATAGAACCTAGGACCACCTTGAATTTTTTGTATATAAGACGCTGTTGAATACTTAATGATTTAACAGTCATGACAAGAATTGTTTTTTTTATTACGTTATCCATTGAAGTTAAAAGGCCACAAATTCATGCTTATAACCAGGAACTCAAAAATATTTTGATCATTTATTTGTGAATCATTATTCAGGTGGTCAAACCCAGCCAAATGGTAATGGGTCCCTTTGATGTCACATGTAACAAAACACAGTCGCCCATCAGTGATAGTAATAAACTAATGAAATAAATAAATAATAAACACATTTGTGCACCCACATTGACCAGGAACAGACATATCCTTAGTTTTCTATTATGTTTGCGATGAGGAATGAATAGCTGTACCTACCTCAATCAACATGGCGATCCTTATTAATTGCTGAGAAAAAAGGATAACGTAATAAATCTTAACATATGGTCGATTTTTTTTTTCAAGTCTATTAAACTGGTCTTAAATTTGCCACTTCATGTGATTGCAGCTATTTCCCATTAGCATTCAGTATTTGCCTCTAAAAGGTCCAACTTTATCTTAATACTCGTTTCAAATATTTAATTAGTTGTGAAAGCGGATAAAGTAATAAACCCAATTCTATTGGACAACCTTATTTTGTTCTCTGAAAAATCAACGGCGTCAGGCAAATGCAAGCTTAAACAGTATCAGGGAATTTCAAAGAACATGTTCAACATCCTACCAAAACCAATTTTTCAAAGAAATGATATGTTAGGTACTTTTTCTGAATTTGAAAAAATTGGATATAGAGAATGGAACCAGCCATTTTTTGCCATTTTGGACATGTTTGAGGGCAAATGTGTCACATAAAACCAAACCGAAAAGTATAGAAAAATAGAAAACTATATATGTCCAAATTGGGTTTTTTAGTTTATTGAATATCAACAGTCCAGTTTAATCCACAAAAGCATTGTGTAAAAAAATGGTGGATCAAAGACAGCAAAAAACGCACAATTGGCGGATTTTCGTGAAGAATTGGCCCATAAACAGGTCACTCCAGGCCCAGCCCTGTGAGGCTGTTGCATGTTGTGAGTTTATAGCATTCCCGACCTGTCGAACAGCCAGACATTGCCAATAAACCCAACAAGTTCACAAGTTCTTGTAAACCAATGACCCTCCAGTAATATCCCAGAGCAAGCACAAGGAAAGCAAATAAACTTGCTTGATTCTTTACAGCAATGAAGCTTGAATGGGGTTTGCACAGCGACTGTCAGTCATCACAATTGAGGGAATTGTACAATTGAGCCCTTTGATAAGTAACAGATATGTGTTTAATCCTCAATCTCCCCAACCCTCAAAATATTCATCCTAACCCAAACTTAAACTAAAACCCAAGGTTATAAAACCTTTTTAGTTCCTGGGAAGCACACTAATAATATCCCAGAAAACATGTATTTTCATCCCTCTTCATGTATTTTTGAACCAATTTCAGTTAAACTTTGGGCAAAATTAATGTAAATTTGGCAATTTTGTTACACGCATTTCCTCAAGTTCCAGACTTAATTGGAACAAATGATGGAGATGGACTTACAAATTTTTGCCCGAGACTACTTACCAATTTTGCCCGAGACGACTTATGAATTATGCCTGAGACGACTTGGGAATTGTGCCTCCTCTGGATCGACTACCTCATACGCCACTAGATGGAAGCATTTGAGATGGAGTAATGGATGGCAAACACCAACTGCAAGTGCATTCCTTACTATACTGGCAAAAAAAGTCAGATCGTCCTACCCTCCACCTTTTCCAAGATCCATTTCTGGAACAGAATTTCATAAGTGTTATAAAAAAAATATCACTTATATACACGTTTGGTCAAACAGCTCATTAATGCTTTTACGAAATCCCCCTCAAATTTTCACAACATAGAATGAATGAAATTTTCTGCTTAACTTTGGAATACAAATGAAAAAGAAGAGAAAAATCCACCTTTGTCAGTCTAGCAAATGTGAAGCATAAACTACACTAGGTATTAAGTCTGCATAATAGGTGTTTGATTGCAATGGAGAACATGAGCAAAAACATTCCATACCAAAATGATTCATTTTCAGAGCTGAAACAACATTATTACAACATTCCTGATCCATGATCCCCAGCTAGGAAGTGAAAGATTTACACAGTGGAGGAAAGTTATGATGTATTAAATCTAATGGGAGCATGGCCTCATATTAATCATAATTATACCATGTCCTTTGGGTGATCCCTGTTCAGCAGTTTTGCTATTAGAAAACAATGCAATTGACCTTTGAGGATTTCCCAGTATTATCACTCCATAATACCTGCAATATTGTTGTATCATTGCAGGGTATGAGGAGCACATGCTGCCCCAAGTAACAACAGAATTCAACATTGCAATACCCATAGTACAACTATGTAAAAATCTGGTTCCAGGATACCTTGAAGGGGTATTTTGTGATACACAACCTCGTCCCCCCTGACGTACCTAAAAAAGTTTATATTTTTACATCATCTGATAATCTAGTAATCCATTTGTACCTTATCTTACGTTAAAATTCAGTCGTGTAGTAAATTCGTAATTTTGTATTATCTGTTTATAAACGGACAGAAATTACTGCACAGTGGCCTATGGACTGTGGAAAACAAGCAATTGCTCATAACACAAAACTGCAAGATTGGAATCAACTCAAATTTTGTGAATAAGTTTTTCTCAAGGATATTTTAGTAAACAATGAATAAAACAGAAGGTGCTGGAATCAGGAAATGCACCTTTAAACTGAAGCTAACCAAAGCTTGAAGTAGAGTGCCCCTCCCCCTCCGCCTCCCTTACCAGGATGGGATGGGATGGGGTGGGAGGTTCTCAAATTTGGTTTGGGTGGAATGTGTCTCTGAACCCATTTCTATACAATTTTAACCAAAAAAATGGGACCCATAGCTATTCTGGAGATGCAAACTTTGGACCAACTTTAACATGAATTTGCTGCTATTTTTGTCTCAAAATTTTGACCATTTTAGTGCCAAAACAGATTCCTGTGGGCAGATAATCTGTGTCTACTCAGTGGCTATGTAGCTACTACCATGACTACCATGAAGAATCTAAATATATTGGATGATTAATGGATGGTTCAAATTTTACCCCATGTAAATCTTTCACCATATAACTCCTATGAAAGCATGGGCGAAAGGGTGGGGCAGAATATCCTCCCTCGCCTTTAAGCAATGAGGTCTTGGGTTCAAAACCCAGTAGGGGCTTGTTCAGGGCAGCTTTATGTGAATTTGGCTTCTTGATTCAAACCTGTTCAGTTTGCAAGTTTTCTCCAGGTACTCTCAGCTTCCTCTTGCTTGTAAAATGGAGTTTCTTGCTATAAATTGTTTTGTTTTTTAATGTTTGTTTTAATGATGTTACTGAGCACCTGTTTAGTTAATTACAATGTTTAGTTTATGATGCCCCCTATGTTTCCTGGGTTGTACTCTGGTTTGGGTCAACCCATTACACCCAAGACATATTGATTATAACACTTTTAACAAAAATTGCATGTCTTTTTTTTGACCTTCAGACAATGTTTGATATTAAAGTGCATTTTCAAATTTAAATAAGGCTTTACACTTCCCTCCACACCATGTAGGTATCACCATCCTACAATATTACACATATCATATTGCTAGTGTTCATTAAAGTTGTATAAGTGATGGGTTAGATACAACAAGCATCATGCATCACATAGTGGTGAAGTTTGATATTCACCCGTGCTTGGCCGCCAATCAGTGAGTTGTGGTTAAGGAGACATGGTGACTGCAATTTAAATGAAAGTTTTATGTTGTCATTTAAACCTGCTAGCCATTTGGCTCATGCCCTTTTTTTTGTCTAACTGTTCTGGTGAGTTGAGGAAGTGAGATAGACACAGAGGACCAGCATAGTTGTAGCCAAATATAACAGTAATGTTATTCTTGTGTAAAGTGGGTAAAATTGTACACTTGTACAGCAAAAATGGGATATTAAAATTAACAATGATTGAGACTTTATGGTTGGAAGTTTTTACACTGATGGGACAGACTCAGAGATTTTGAAAAAATATTTATTTTTGTACTAATCAAGAACTCAACTACCAGTAGGATAGTCACCTAACTGCCCAATCCAAAAGTTGAGGGGATGAATCATTTTTTTTTCATTTTGATATTCAAAACCTTATGTAGTTATCAGTACCATATTAGGATACCGTGTATTTAAATTCCCCGACTGGAATTTTAACAAGTTGTGATTTTCTATATGAATACATCGAATTGAGCATAGCTATTTCACATAGAGATTTTAGTATGTATGTGGACAAGAATGGCAATATGCAAAAAAAATATGATTTGTTCGAAACATTTGAGGCAGCGCCATCCTCAGAAAAAATCTGAGGCAGTCTTTTTAAAAAAACGTATACTTAAGTGTTTTAACACTTCAAAACCCAGAGGTCAAATGTACTATGATACAAGAGATGAATATCCTTTTAATGCTCTCAAGATAGGCTCACAAGTGTAGCAGCAGCTTTAGAACCCACAAAACTGGCAGGGGTAAAAAGCCCTTGTCCTTCATGCATCATTGGAAAGTCTCAACCCCAGAGACCTGTCAAAGGCCACATGAAACATAGTCTTACCGGTAACACCAAGCCAAGCTCAGTTGGATACCTGCACTTGTTCCTTAAAAATCAGGTCTTGGGACTGAATAAAACTTACCTTGGGAACTGATTTTTCTCCAAGATCTAGGGTCTTGAGAGCTAAATAGTGGCATCACTTGCAACTTGAAAATGCCATTGTTCCAGCAAAAAAAGGCAGGCAAAAGAACTGAAGCTCACTGGTGGGAGAAGAGGAAGAAGAGAGTGTAAGTGGAAGAAGAGGCCTAAAAAGGGGGGGTCTTGTCCATGGCAGATACCACCCGGCAATGAAGTCCCCCAGTTTGATCCGTTTCTACCTTTTGAGCTGTTTGGGAGACCATCAAGGGACGTTTTAGGAGGGCGCACAAGCAGGGCTCTAATGTTTTAACTTGATGCTGTTAATGTATGATTTGGTGTATTTGTCATGCCTTGAAACTGGGAATTACTTGGAACCACATGCCTGGGAAATTTTGCTATGTGGAAGAAATTTTTTTGTCTTAAAATACAGAAATACATAAGACTTGGAAGGGCCATTTTTGCAACTTTGAAGAAATTTTGATTGTGTTCCTGGGTGGCAGTTTTTGGCCCTGATATGTGTTATCAAATGCCCCCTTCCTCTTCATACACCACAAATTAGGCTATATAATAGTACAGGAGAAACTATTAATTCTGAAGATATTCAATTGTGATGTTGACCCATTTTGCTTTGTGTTTACAATCTAATTGACAATAAAGAATAGGCGTCAACATCTGTTTAGGCTTCTGTTCACAAATCCAGGACATGATCTACACTCTGTTCTATATCAAATTGCTGAAAGACTATTTTCTTCCTGTCAGCCTCAGTTGGTCCTGATGCACATAATTGGGTGATTGATACATCATTGGTGTACATGTGACAGTGGACCTTGTGTCGACACAGTCTCTGTGTACATCACACAGGCACCTTTGGATACCAGTGTCAAATCTATGACTTACTATGACATGCGGAAATACAGCCCATTAAAAGGGGAGTGCAGTGTTTTGAACAATTTAAATGGGTCATTGCACATTATGTATGGGAATAAGGCATGATAAAACCCTTGGCCCTTCTTGCAGGCTAGTAATGGAGCCCACTGTGCTACTCACTCACAACATAGTAGCAAGCATATGTTAAACCTGTTTATCACGCTTGTTTCCTGGAATCCAGACTATTCAGATAATTTGTTGATGATGTAACTTAAAAGACACTTCATCTGTACTTATTTTAACATATTTAGATTAATTTAGATTCCCCATTCTCACATTGTGAAAAGTATGGTTGTCCACCCTATAAAGACCCTCATTTTCAGTCCTTTCATTTCTCAGTGACCCCCCATTTCCAGAGACCCAACTTTTCCGTCAAAGCCCATAATGCTTTTTTTCTATTGAGGTAATATGTTTTTTTCCGGATCAAACCGGTAAAGGATTAAAACTGATTAATAGAAAAATGACCGACCTTCACTGGTATTTGCTACTTTTTTTACCTGGGAAATTCTCTCTGGCAATTAACCATCCTTGTTTTGGAAGGATTTTACCCTCGAAAATACAGGACCCCACTCCCCACTCCACATCAGTGCGCATGCAGTAGAGAACCATAAATTTTGCTGGGGTCACTGAAGCAACGGCGCGGCTCACAATTTAGATCAATAACACACGGGTTGATGCAAGCGAAAAACTGGAAGTACCATTTAAAAATACGCCATGCTCGTCTGTGTTCTATAGCGGAATTGCTTGGTGCTGAAGTAATAGGCATCTCACTTAACTGGACGTAATTTGGGGGGCAAAATATCGTGAATCAACAACGTATATTACAGAACTGTGCTATCATTCCCCGGACGGGGTCAATCCACAATGCAATGCAATATTGACCATGAATGAAATCTTTACCTGGCCAATTTCACTTGGGTCACTGAGTCGCCTATTTTCCCTGATACTCGCTCAGTAGAATTGCCCTCTCTCCACTATCGTAACTATTTAACCGAGGAAAACATCTCACCATTAAAACCTCTCACCGGTCAACTCTCACCGGTAACAATACTGGATGCTCAATGGAAAAACGCTAATATTGCTCCCCAAATTTCTTCTACACACCTCAAAAATACTGGAAATTGATGTAAATTGCAGTTTATTTTCTGAGATTTTGGGAAAACCTAGTCCCAGAGCCCCCTTTTTTGGCCTCAAATCAGCTCGGAGTCTCAGCATTGGGAGCAAAGCTCTAAGAAAGTCTTGGGAAATGGAAGAAAATAAGTTGAAATATTTTTCTGAAAACAGAAATTGTTGACAAATGATTTTTTTTTAAATCATTTTTTTAAGTTGCTTCAATTTTGTTTTCTTGATTTTTGCTCAGAGTGAAGCTATCTAATCGTATCCGCTTCCGGCAGAG